>BMAO01031459.1:0-286702 GCA_019973975.1 Trichonephila clavata | reverse complement strand
AATGTATTTTTCGAAAGTTTTGGCTATTTATGATCAATTAATTTATAAAATATTTTTGAAATTGTTTATTTTTCAATTTAATGATCGGTCATTAGTTATTTCATAGAATAACTAGGTAAAGTATGAAATTCTTCATTTATTATACTCTTTAACTTACTTGCCTAGTTATTTCGTGAAATAACTGAATTATGCACTTAAACGGCAACATATACAACATTTCCCAATTGAAAATGAAAATACTCTGATGGAAATTCCAGAAAGAAAAAAATTATTGTTGACTAATGAAATTTCGGCAGTACATGTGTCTAGGTAACATATTTAGTAAATTAAAGTTTCAAGATCACAGGTAAGCGCGAGAAACGCCATTTCAAAAGTGAAATAATGATACATTGATAACCAGTGTAACCATCAAAAATTTTTAAATGCGGGCATGCAGACGTGCATGAAACGTGTGCAGGCACTGGATGTCAGCTTACGAGATGAAGTTTCAGCTCGTTCACTTGATCTGTTTATTTAGGGACAGTTAATGCTGGTAGTAATGATGCTAAAGTTGTCATTTATTGATGTTTCATATGGCACGAAAGGAGAAACATCTGGTGATCTAGCAGGTCAAGGAAAAAAATCGACTCCCTTTAGAGTAGTGGTCTTCAACCTTTAAAGCTCGAGGGTCATATCAATAAATCCATGGGTCACATCAATAAATTTACAATGCCCCGTGAGCCACACAACTTTCAAAAAAATAATGTAGTCAGGAAATTTAAATAAGAAAAGGATGTTTGTTGTACAAGTTTACAACTGATTCTGAGGGAAGAAATGGTGTTACAGATTTGTAATATATATATATATATATATATCGGAACTTCTTAAAATGTTATGCGTTTGTAAATTTTTTTATATTTAAAATTATTTAAAATACAATGAAATTTTTGAAAAATTCTTTATTTTAAGAAAGTTTTATCTAAAATCTGTGTAAAGCATATCAATAAAATGTTTTAAATATCTAGAATAACAGAAAAAATGGCTTTTTTACGACAAAAAGCAAACAAGGCAACTTTCCTAAATTTGCCTCAGATTGAAATGAAGAGCTACTAAAATGCTTTCAGCGGGTCACGAATGGCCCGCTGGTCACGGGTTGAAGACCCCCTACTGTAGAGCATTTTGGATTACAACAGTGGTATGAAGGTGCAGGTTATTCTGTTGGAAAACACTTTCTTAAATAATATTCATAATAAACAGCGCAGCGGTTTGGATCGCCAGACTGGCGTACAAGTTTCACATCAAGGATGTGTGGAATAACCACATGAGTGTTCCTGCTATCATAGAAAATTGCTTTCAAGACCATGGCTCCAGTTTCAGGTCATGTGCATCAAGGCAGCAGAAAAGTTATTTGCAGACCCAGAACTGGTCTTCTTCTAGTCAATATACGGCCTCAACTGGCACCAAGATGGAAACAGCTCTCATCAGAGAATACAACACATCTACATTCCGTCCTTCAAAGAGCTCTAGTGTGATGTCACTGAAGCCACAGATGTCAGTGATTTGGAGCTACTGGTGTGGACGCTACAGGATCTCTGGCTCGGTGCTGTTCCTCAAACAATTGATTCTATTTAGCTCACTTTGTAGCTATGGTGACAACAAAAGCTACAATTTCTGCTTTAGATTCATGACGATGCTCCCCACTCTTGCGGCGAATATGGTTGTCTCCTCTATCAGTAGTAAACCGTGCGCGATTGGGCCCAGGTTTTCTTGCCCTAAAATACAACTTCCTTCAGACTCAGTGGGCTGTTGATAATAGTTTCTTCATCTTCTTAAAGCATTCCTATCTAAAATAAACTCTCTTCGTCAAATGACAATTATAAATAATGCTCACAAACTTTACAGTGCGTATTTAAATTACACTTGATTCGTATGTTTAAAGAGGCACTACTAGCTCCACACTTATCCGCCAAACGCAGTGTTTCTCAAATTTTCAATAATTGCGATCAAATTTTCAATCATAATTTTCTTCCGTATAATAAGGCTATGTTGAATTTAAAATAATATACTTGTATGCTAAAGCTACAATACGTGATTCATCACAAGCCCATGAAGTCACTTGTAGTTATTAAACTTGTTCTTAACTTAGTATTGTTAAGTTAAACACTAAATATAACGTGCAATACTGATACAATTAAGTGTATTATATCAGTGTAAATGTGTATTTTATTTTTTATTATGTAAGAATGTATTTTGTTTTGCTTCCTTCAGTAAATTAATAATTTTTTAAAAAAATAATCTTTTATTTTTGACATGCTCATGACCCCTTCCTAGATTTATCACGCCCCACAGTTTAAGAAACGCTGGCCTAACGTGAAATAAATTGTCTCTTCCAGATATATAAACACGACTTCCAAAGTCTGTTTAACTAGCATAAAGTCTGTTTTTATTTTCATCAGTGTATTCCATTTTTTGTAACACATTTCTAATTTTTATAGAAACTAAGGAGAATAAAAAATAATTTGAAGTCATTAGACAAGAAATATTAACTTTTTTGCTGTACATTTCTGAAGAAGCTTGTGAAGAGGGAAAAATAAAAAACCAGTTTTGTTCAAAAATGTCCCATTATTTACAGTAAATGGGCATCTAGAAATCACAATTGTTCTACAACATCAAAAAGGCACATAAAGTCTGGTAAATCCAGCGATCTCTTATCTTTACAGTTTCACTGTCTGGCACAAAATATGATATTTTAAGAATCTAAAAACAATTTGCTGGAGATTTTTATTTCCATTATTCATCCGAATAACAAAATTTGTGTGCAAAGTCTATTTGATAGTTCATATAATAAATAAACATTTTATAGATGTCTTTTTTAAAATTTTAATTTGCATTTTCCTTTGACTTGGATGTTATTTTAACGTACAGACATAGATCAATACAACAACATAGCAATGGGCAACAGTATTAATTTAATTATTTTAATATTATATTTACTTTTACACCCATTTAGAACAATAGCACCAACATTATTTTGTATGAAGCATGCAAAGTTAATCCTCAACGCTAAATTCAAGATTCCCCCTAGAATAAATTTAAAGAAATGACGAATAATATTTCACTTTTTTATGCTTCCAAATTTAAAAAGGTTAGTGACAAAACGTTCATAGTTTAACTGAAAAATATAAATGCTTTCAAATCTATTCAAATTCATAAAATTTTAAATTCCAGTCAAAATTTTATATATACTAAGAGATAGATTTAAGAGTACGAGATAGATAGATTTAAAAACATAAGAGATAAATTTAACAGCCCCTTCCACCAATCTCCTCTTGTAAGGTTGGTGGAAGGGGAAGAAAGGTTTGATGTCCTTGGCCACCTTCAGGGTGTTCTCCCACGAAATTAGGGAGGAAACGAGCCAATCATACTGTCCCCTGTATGGTGCTCAAAGCTACTGTTAACGACAGACGTACATTTAGAACTTTGCCACTATGAATTTCGTGGGCCTCGATCTGACACCGTCAGACAAGTGGCATTTGCAACAACGACACAACAAGAACATTATAAGTCTTATTATAAAATATACGCATATACACACATCATATATTTCAGATAGATATCTGTTGTAGTGGGGGGGGGGGAGTTAGAATTTTACTTTCCACGGGAGTATCACATAACTGGACGAAATATGTGATGATTTAGTAGTTACATATATCCATAATTAGTCAGTTTTTTTTCTTTTTATTATAATAATTGATAGGAATTAATACCCAATATAAAAAATATACCGAAATACTTTATACGAGTGCTAAACATTATGATGAGCTGACCAACCGGTATAGAAGTTAATGACGCTGACTGCTTTGCCGTAAGGCCTGGATTCGAACGCCGGAAAAGGCATGGATGTTTGTAAATGTATAAATGTGTATAGTGCCTCTAAATATTCGTCGAGCTCCAAGTCAACTCATGGTTTATGGTAAGTGAAGAGAAGGACCCTAAAAACCCCCAGGGGGAGCTGTCTCAAAAGTGAGACTCGGTGGTCCGAGTCAAATCGTACTATCACCTGTATGGTACTCAAAGTTGTTGCTAGCGACAGTCGTACAAACTAGCCCTTTGTCACGATGAATTTCAAGGACCTTAATCTGATATCACTCGATCAGGTGGCATTAGCAACAACAAACAGCATGATAGAATAATTTTTAATAAACAACATAACAGTAAAATTTAGATGAGGCCCATATTAAGATATCTCCCGAAAGGTTTATTTTACTATCTTTATGAAATATTCGGTCAGCAAATGAGGGAAGTGTAAATTTATATTAGCATTCTAATTTCCGATGGATAACAGTGATGCTTAGGTTTATTGTTAATATAAAAATAAGAAAATTCTTGAAATTTTTTCTTAACCTGCAGTTACTTGATTCTTTAGCCTTAATAATCCATACATGTATAGTTTTATGAATAAAAAAACAATATGCGAGTAAGTTCAATTACCATTATGATCTTCACACTTTTAAAATATATTCAATGGAAGATTATCAACTTAATAAGGTATAAATGTATAAACACAATAGCCATCCAAAATTATGATTACTTTACAGATGACAAAAAAAAAAACACTTACTCCTTTACAGTTATGTATTCATGTTCGAAGTAATTTATGTTAGTTAGATGTATATAAACATATTATAAAAGTTTAAATCCTTTACTTAAAGATATTTCGGGTGCTTTTTAGAAACAATACATTACAAACTCATATTTTTAGATAGCAATTTATTATAACTATAAATATATAACAGTTATGCTTATGACATATATTCTGAAATAGGAATAATAGTACTCTATTTCTTTTTATTCTATAAATATTGCCATATATTCTAAACAGATATAAGTGCTCAGTTTTAATAAAATGCAACATATTTCCCTGACTCATAAAAGGTGTGTTTTTATTGAGTACTGTTAAGGAATACGATCCCATTTATAAATATATGCAATTTATTTGCTTTCTTTGCTTAATATCTTTTTAATCTATCATCGAACGTTTGAGAAACATTTTGCAAGATATTTGTTGCTATCAAAATAATCTGAAAAGTAATTATTTTATATGTTTGAAAAAGGTCATTCACACACACAAAGAAAAAAAGTAATACAAGACTGATACAAAATAGTCCAAATGAATAGCGCAAAACATATTTTTCTAATTCAAAAATTAATAAAATGCGTACATGCCTACATCTGTATACGGGAATAGAAGCTCTATAGCAATACGGTTAAGTATCAGAGTAGTATAAAAGTTTAAATTCCAAGGCACAGATCACTATCGAATGTATTCGTTTTACTCAATTTGACGTTCGATCCCTTACACAAGAGTGAGTGTTATATTAATGCCACATTAAAAAGCAACATGAGGACTATTAATCTTGCTATTTGGAGACTCGGTCAAGCGCCAAGGATGACACCTGAAATGACACCTCCTCTCCAAACTACTCCACCACACCAGTGGGAGGTCTTTGATCTCGACAGATTCAACTTGCATCAGCGTTCTCTACACGGAGGGTCTTCAGAAACATCAGGATTCGAACCCGTGACATGCCAGTCACGAGTTCACCTAACCACTAGTCTGCCACGGCCACACTTCACACAAGACACTGTAAAGTTTCAATAACACAAAGAAAGTTTCAATATTTGGTACTACCGCTTAGCAGACAACGCAATATATAAATACTACTTCATGGAAATAACATCTAAAAAGGTATCCTGACTTCATATTCGCATTTTTCAAAACCTAATCCATCACATTATATTGTATGATTGTATGCTATATTTTCAGACCTATATTTTTAGTTTTCTTTCCGGATTTATACCATACTACCTAAGGAAGATGGCCAAAAGAGCATTTTATTATAAAATGGTTGAATCAAGCAACGTTCCCTACCTTGCTTAAAAACATTGCTTCGTGTGAGAACAACATTGAAAATAAAGATACACATAAATGTACACTTAAACATACTTTTTAGAGGAGGTGTCTTGGCACCTCCTCTTCATGTTGGTTGAGGTGGAAGTCTCTATCATTAACCAGATTATCGGGGGTATTCGAACACAGTAGTGGAGGAGACGCTATTAGGGTATCCGACTGGTTGCGACAACTTTTTTTTTTAAAAAAGGAGATATGGGATTTTTTTTTTTTTTTTTGTTATTTTTATATTTGTTTAGTGCATTTAAGAAAAATGTGCTAAAATTAAGAAGAGAAAAATAAATTATTATTACTAAAAAATGGGGAAAAATAGGTAAAAATTGACACAAAATAGCATAAGTGCGACCCATTCTGCACCAAAGGTTTATAAACAAATTTTCAATTTTTTTCAATCTAATGTGTTGCTATATTATTCAATTTTGAAATGACCTTCAGGATAAGAGATATTTTCTTTTTACAAAAACTAGAACACTTTATCTCGGTTACTATGTGAAAATGCTTAAAAAGACAGTGATTATATTCACATAAGGGACCGTAAATTTTGTAATAAAACAGTGATTGATAAATCTGAAGGTTAAAACAATTCTACTATTATACAGAACTTACGGAAAAATTTCAGTTAATTATGTTCACAACGTTTTGAGCAATCGCTGACCCCGTTTGATTATTTTCAAAAAATCACATTTCGTGTAAAACGCGTTTTAAGGTATGACATCTTGTTTAAAGTAATGGCATCAGCTTTCTACTAAAACACTTGTAGTTTTTGTTCTAGTAAATGGATAAACTTGGTATTTTTATAAAACTACTAAGATGGCCCATAAATTAAAATCATAAAAAAAATTGTCAATTTTTGGCAAAATTCACAGTTTTAGGGTAGTCGGATACCTTAAGTCAAACAAAAAATGGTGATTAATAGATATTCACTTTTATTAATTTAACGTTAAACCTGATTATATGCGATATGTAGAGAAGACAATAAACTAGTAATAAATAATGGGTACTTATCTTCATTGAGATTCAACCTCTGAACTCGCCAAAGAAAAAAATCTTACAAAAACTTTGAAAGACTAAGCAACTATAATTCCGGACTCCAATCCAGCTTTAAGAGATTAAAATTCAGGCAGTATTGGCATGGCTATAATGTGCACATCAACCTATTCTCTGTCTCTTTGACTATTTTTTGAATTTAGTAGTGACATACGTTTGAGCAGGGAAATTGTTCAATCTCAAAGTGCCGATTCGGCTGGATGGGAAAAAAGCAGGTTAGAGAGTGTGGATAATCCATTAGAACAGAGTGACTATTATTTTTACCAATGTTCGCAAAACCATACATTGTCAGAAATAAATCCCTAACAAATCAATGATGTAGAAATATGATAGCCAGACTTTTTTGTTCCTCATACTGCAGGGATAATTTTCTTCTCGTGACGGGAGCATCAATTCCACATCCCGCTTGGCTAATAGCCAATTTTCTTTTCTAAAAAGGAGTCCTTCGAATGGATAGGGCACTATTTTCCCCAAATAAGAACTCAATCGAACATATTTGAGAGATCAGGAAGAAGAATCGTAGGTCTCTTATCATCCCCCAGAATCATTTCAACATCTCTTTTAAGCTATTTTCTACAAAACTGAGAAACCCTACTCAATCCCTCTTTAATAACGTCATTGAGTCCTTGCATCGTAGGTACTTTCACTCAGGGGGAAACGGACTTTTTTCTGAAATTCGTTCTTACTCGTATCTGAGAAATCTAAAATTTATATTTCTCATGTGATATTCCTCTTTAGTTTTGCAATTTTCGAAACCCTTCTTCGTAATAAAAACTCGTTTTAACCAATTAATCCCATTCTTTTTCTTCGTTTTAAAGCGTAATTTTTGTTGCAGCTTTCCTCACAACAAATACAGAGAAATTAATCCAAGCTAAGTTTCTGTACAAAAGGTTTCTACTCATGTTAATGTAATCTCGAAGTGAACACTTCATTATTTTTTTAATTTATATTTTATGCATGTCAGCAGTTAATTTTTAGAGATGAAAGAATAAATGTACACTTATACATACATATATATATATATAATCTCAGTCTTTCTCATCTCTGTGACTGAGAAAGTATTAATTCAATCCGTAGTTCGTGTTTGCTTGCTAAATTTTTTTTTAAATGGTTTTATTTTTCCACCATTTCACAATCAATCCATATTTTTTTTTCAAAAATATAGTCATAACCCTGAGAATACTGTTTTGTAGTAAATCAGAAAATTTCACGGGTAGAAAGAACAATACTGTGCCTTACAAATGAAAGCAAACCTGTAAATTGAATACAATTGTCTGGATTATATTTTGTAATTAGAATTTCTGTACCTATATTGATTATATTTAGTAATTTAAAAGTAAAGTAGTTATGATGCAATTTACATGATTATTTATAAAAAAATGAGATCATTTAATTAAAAACATTTAATTTTTCAGCACATATCCAAATAAAGCTAATTAAGATGAACGAATATCTGTAAATGTAAAATCCCTTATAGAAGATATATGTAAATTACACTGTTCAACATTAAGAATTCAAACACCATTAAGGTAGGATAGTACAAACGTCAAATTCAAAACAAAAAAAATAGAAGGTTCCGGGATATTTAAATAATTAGCATTTAAACTCAACCGAGCAATGTAGGAAGGCAAAATAGTATTTCTAACTCTGTATAAAAGGTATGTTGCGCAGCGGGTTTCTTATTCGAAAATCACATTTGAATATTGATTGGATGTGTGAAGATATTGTCCTGTGCCTCTTATAAGAAAAAAAAACTTATTATATTAAAAACTGATATTGGCTGGATCGTGGCGGATCAAGAGGGTGGCATACCATTCCTTGATATTGCTATTCATATCGTTCGGAATCCAACGACTGTCAAGGGAATATGGAATTTATGGATTCAGAAGAGTCATACGGAACCAATGCATGACTTCCAACTACAAACACATGATAGGACAGACCTGTTATCAGGTCTGCCTTGTAGGAACATCACGAATCCTGAGTCAGGAGAAGAGAGTTTATTTGCGGCGCAACAAGTATATGATGACGTCTGGAGCATCACGGACTGTTTGCACAGCGACTTTTATTCTGGCTTCTCCTGACATCTCAGCACAGACACACGCGGCCACAGGGGCGTGCTCTGCGACAAAACTGAATACAGGAGCGGCACCATGCCATCTTCTCGGATAGTACCGGTTCTATGTATAGAACGATGGACGATGGACGCATAGTGTCTGAAAAACCGAAGAGAACGTTCGTGAGCCGTTTGCATTCCCTGTCGTCATACAGGTCTGCCCCTGGAGTGATAGTATGGGCATCCATTGAGTACACAACTTTAAAACCTCTTGTTAACGTCGTTTATTGTTTCAACAGCCAGCGTTATATTTCTCAAATCTTATTGCATTGTTCTCGAGTCCTCGGAGACATCATCTTTTAAGGTATGTGACTACCTTCGAACTTTTTTCAAATACATAAATTTTCAACTAAATAAACATATTTTTTATTTTAAAAGGAGCATAAAACTAGAAAATTCAAATACATAAGTAACATCATTATCTGTGCTTAGAGCTGTAAGATTTATTATACTTTTGAAAGTTTTTGAAATATGTCAATTTTTATGCAAGAACTCAATTTTTTTCAAAAGACTAATGTTATTTTCTAACAAAAAGTGCAAAAAAAAAAATACATAAATATATACACAGAGATTATATTATAGTCTATAATGCAGATAGAAACTAAATAAAACATTTTCTGAAAATGTCGATTCAATATCTTAAAAAGAAATCTTGTAGTAAACTTTACTGTGAAGCAAAAAATTTAAAAACATAGTTTCTCAGAAAATGCATTTAAAGATTTTAACCCGTTAAGTGCCGCGGGCACATCCTGGTGCCTTTAGTGCCGCAGACGTGTATGCTCGCACGTACGAATATACTTTTTTTGTTTGTTTCAGTATGCTCTTTTCTATTTTTCATTTGCTGTCATTTTCGCTTACCGTGTGTAATAGGAGCTTCTTAATTATTTATAAGAATACACTGAATGTGATACTGATTTATTTGTTCTACCATGTTTTAGGATATATCACAGAACAGAAGAAAAATTTTATAATTTATTTTTTATTATATTCTAGCTCTAGAGATTAAATTTTTAATTTTCATATTATTTTTTATCCTTTTCTTTTTTTACAGTGAAAGTGAAGAATTTTTAGGCGGAAAAACATGCGCTTTTCCTTTTTCTCTAATAAACCACGTAACAACGCACGCGCGTGCGGGAAAAACAGTGGCACTGGGGAAGGGGGGATTTCGAAACTTTTCCTCGGCAGTTAAGGTGTTAATGCAATATGAAAGATTTTCTACTAATTGTACATTTTTTAAACTTCCCATACTTATAGCTCAAGCCCTCTTCAACTTTATGTTTAACTAATTCGAGCTTTTTTTACCCCTTTTGCTGTTTACTGGAGAGTTTTATTGACTATAACAATTGTCGTTTTTAGCGAAATTTTTGATGAAAAATTGCAGTTACGTTTTTTTACACAAAATTATAATAAATGTATTCAAATAATATTTATACAGTATATAAATAACATATTTATATGTGTTAGGAATTAAAAGATTTCTAATACTTTTGAAAGTTTTTTAAGTATGCCAAATTTTAGGCAAAAAAGCGATTTTTTTACAAAAATCAATGATACTTTTTCATAAAAAAGCAATAAAGTACATAAATATATACATAGAGATTAGATTTTCATTCATAACACCGATAGAACGAAATAAAACATGCTTGGAAAATTTCAATTCAATATCTTATAAATATTTTGTGTAGGGATATACTTCCGGGTTTGCAAACTCCATATCTGATTTACTACTCATGCCATAACTTTGCTTCTAAATATCGTAAAAACAAAAATAGAGGGTTTTTGGAATCTTATATAAATGTATGGGCTATATAAAATGAAACATAAAAGTGGGTTTGAAAATGTTCACCAAAACGGAGAATTTTGGATAGTCATACCTTAACAAAATAGCGCAATGTTGACTGTCACTTCCTCACTTACCTGGATACAAAGGGTTTTCTACTGCTACTCTGGTCATCAACTTCTCCAGATCTCTTACCCGTTGAAAACATCTGATTACTTAGAAACTGGACCACAACCATTCTTCAGTGAATGAAGTGTTAATAGAAAAATTGAAAGATGAATGAAATGTGGAAAACACTTGAAGCAGCATTGAATGCATATTTTATCCAATTCTACTCAATATCTCACTGGGTTTGAGCCATTTTAACTGCCAAAGGTGGCAACTGTGAGTACCAATTTCGGACCTTGTGTACCCCCAAAAATTGCCTGCACATTTAAACATAGTTTCTTCCAACTGTGCTGTATACGTATAATAGGTAAATTCCATTTCTTCCCTGGTGTTATAATTTTAATGGTCATAAGAATAACATGTATAAATATTTAAGGCGATATGTACCATCTTCACAAATTTTTTTATTTTTCTTAATATTTGATATTTGGTTTTAATTGTATTTCATAATGGTTAATATTTAATAATAATTTCATACAAAATTTTTTGAATTTTTTGCAAAATGTTTGTAAAATTTAAGTATTTTTAGCTTTTTTAAGCATTTTTTAAATCCCTAAGGCTTTTTTAAATATGTCTCTTTTCTTTCAAAATTTTTTTTCCAAGTACCTTATAATGTACTACATAAAACTGTGCATGGGTTTTTTTCTGCTGCTGTTCTTTAGTTTTTTATTAATTTTTTTACAGTTAAACTTCCAAAAACTCCCAAAAAACATTAATTTTGATTTTGAATTTTTTTAGAAAAAGTACTTAACATGTTAGAGCTAATTACATGCACAGTTTTACAAAACATACATTTCAGAATATGTATAAAAAATTTCTAACCCATATTTCACTCATCAAAAAAGCCTTAGGATTTTGAATAACAGTATATGTACAAAAACTCAACATTGAGAAATATGAGTTTGAAGTTTTCCATGATATAATATTCATCGAATAGTCTGAAACTTTTACGAAATGTTAATTAGCTTATTTAAAACTACTTACCATAAAAAATTGCACAAATGTAGAACAATTAAACAATATACTGACATAATGAATATATAGAAAAGAAAACGAATGAAAGATCAATTTTTCATAAAACTTTATCTTAATAATTATTTAAAAAAATAAATAGACACACTTCAGAGCTAATTCCATGCTCAGAGCTAATGCACAACATGTACAAAAGATGTATATGCCTTTATTTTTTATTTCCATGATTTTAAAAGCCTTCGCATGTTAAATATTGTACACGAATAAAAGCAAAATCAAATAACAATTTATAGGTAAAATACATCAAAATCTAAGAACTATACATGTGCATTTGTTTAAATACATATCTTAAAATATTTTAATAATAAAAGTGTTGAATCTCGCACACACACACATATGGGATATATATATATATATATATATATATATATCACCAAAAACAAATATATGAAAATGGGAGAGTTTTTCTATTCTTGCAAATTAGATTTTTAATTATCTGAGTTGTCAAAACGAGATTTAGTATTTGTGCTTTAGGAGAATCCGTTTTGAAGTTTTAATTTCATTCATAATAATATCATAAAAAGCACGTACACCTTTTAAATCTTGACCAAATCCATTTGATCTTCCAATAAATAATTCACAAACTAGAATTTTGGCATGCATTGCACAATTCTTTCTTAAAATAATTTATTACTGCATATATAATGTCAATCTCATTGATGAGGATTAGAAAAATAATTAATTCATTTTTTATCAGCCTCTTTTCTAGCAGATAATCTGAAATGTAGGCGTGGTAGTTGCTGTTTAGCATCAAACATTGCTCCATTACTTAATGAAAAATGCAGGTAAAGCTTTGAAATTTTGCAGGCATATTTATAAAGATTAAGGTATCAAATAAGCTAGTAAAATGTTTTTGACAGTTACTAATTTTTAGGGTACCATATCTCCTTAAATACATTAAATATTTATACATTGTTTAATACGTATTAATATTTAAACACATTTACTCGTCAATTATTGAATAAGGATTTCATTATTAGTAAGTAATAAATTCAATTTAACAGGTTTAGTTTAATGTTGAAAATATTTTATTAAAATACTGAAAAGATTCCCTTAAAATTAATGAACTGAAATTTAAGTACAAGTAACAGGTTTTTAATTAAAAAATATATGTTACAGGAAGGAGAGTAACTTGTGACTATGTTATTTCTCTGTAGTAATGGGCAATAGAATTTAAAGGGAATGTTTTAAATGCAATAAATATATATACGTTTAATTACGAGCCATTTAAAGTTGTTAAAACTTTCCCTTTAGTCGTACTTTAATTACTGTCTTTAGGGACAGCATTAATCTTTCTTCCGTTATCCAATTTCATTAAAGTCTATTCCTTATTTCTTACTTCAAATTAACTATTTCAATAGCGCTTGTTTTATCTTCCAGAATCGTTGAATTGGCTCAAAATTGCTTGTATTAATATCATTTTGTTTGAACAATTGTATCAAAGTGATTATTTTCAAGAAAAAAAAACTGTAACTCTTTCTTCAAAATGAGGAGAAATAAATATTTATTCACTAAAATTACTAAATTTTCAGAATTAAAATAATAATTTTTTTATTTATCAAACTTATTATTGTCTTCCTATTACTGCAGATGAAAAAGTTTGTTTCCTATTTGTGTTTACATCCATTATTCGCGTATACATCATGAACCTAAAGATCAACGAGATGTTTAAAATCATAAAGCACTTTTAAGAAACAAAATAATACTTGTTTTAATAAATGTTTTAAGACACACAACCAGACTTTTTTCTCAAACCATTTCAAAAGACGTTAAATTTAAATGTGCCTTTTGATAAACAATCATTCTCAAACTTTGAAAAACATGTAAAAGTTATGGATCTTAAATAAAAGAAATGTATTGTGTATTGAAGCAAAAATAATTTTATCTTTCAAAAATAAACTTTTGGAACTCTAACTTGTTTTCTAAAGAAAACAAGAATGAATAAATGTATATTACTAATCACATAGCAATTAATCTATACTCTAAAACACCTTAAAAGCTTACGTTACAATTTCTCATTCTGCTTTGTATATATTTCCTTAATTTAAATACCCAATTTTTTTCTCTGTAACAATCCGTGAGTTATATCCACTGTAGCTCGGGTCTTCTTCTGTTCAGACAAATTGGCACTTAAAGCTAAAACGCCCGCAACTCGTCACTAATCAACGTCACTACTGAATAACATATAAATAGTTAACGAAGTAGATGTTTGTGGGATTATATATAATACAAGATCAGTGTAGATAAGGTTAAATGCTTGTGGGTCACATTAATCCATGCAGAGCCATTTAGCCGAAGTTAAGTCCGAACAGAGACGTCTTAAGGCATGGACCAACTGCGCCCGGGCCCAGAGCCTCACCCTCGGTGGGGGCCTTGTTTAATTCAGACCCATCCTTAATAATATTCTTACTAATATCATTATCTGAATCATTTTAATATTCGAATATTATACCGAAATATATTCTCCTAAGAACAGGGAATTTCAAACTACATGTCAACTTTCAACAGTGGCATGACCGTTATGTGATGACCGCTGTCCATGCCTAGGCCTAGACATAATACCATAAACGATTCGTCAAATAATTTAGTTAAAATGCTGCTTCGGTCGAGCTGATTTGTGTGATTGTGAGCCCTACACATTTATTTGTTTCAAATTAACGTTTGCACGAGTATTGGGCAATGCATGCTGTATACTGTCTACTTTTAAGGTCACAAGTAAGGCCTACTCTTAAATAGAGGCCCAGAGACTCAAAAAAAGCTTAAGATATCTTTGGACCCACGCTCTCAAACAATCTTAAGATGTCTCTGGGCCCACGGCCTCAAACAATTTTAAGATGTCTCTGGGTCCACGGCCTCAAAAAGACGACAGGAAACGACGGACCGACAGGGTCAATCACACCTACCTCCTTGTACTACTTAGTGCGCATGTCAGTGATAGATCGTGGAGCCACATCCCGAACCATACCACAATAGATTTAGTCTGTTACTCAGCATTTGATGTCCACTCGTAACGTTCGGCACCGTTAGCAGCAGTGTGGAATGTCCGCAAAACATTCATTGCTTCGTTTACTCTTAATTGGAAGCCACAGTCGTTTGCGCCACCAATAGTCCAATGAACTGTGGACATGCACAACGGAATGGAACAACATTGTGTTTACTGAAGTGAATCCCGCTTCTGCCTACAACATCACAATGGTCGGATTCGAATTTGGAGGCACCATGGTGAGAGGCTGCTGAGCTGTTGCGTTATGCATCACCACATTGTCCTGCACCCGGTATCATGGTTTTTGGGGGGGGGGACGGAGTATTGGATTTCCCTGTCGCACCCTTCTAGTACGTATTACCGGTACACTGAACAGCCAGCGCTAATCTCTGAGGTGTTGGAGCCCGTGGTCCTCCCACACATCCAGGGCTTGCCGTCAGCCAGATTCCAACAGAATAACGCGTGGCCACACGTAGTTCGCAATGTTCAAGATTTCTTCTTTTTCCATAAGATTGAATTGCTTCCTTGGCCTGCTTGTTCTCCCGATCTATCACCAATTGAAAACGGGTGTTCCATGCTTGCACAACGAAAGCCCTTGGATACACCATCCCACTGCTACACTAGATCAACTTTGGCAATATGTGGAGGTCGCATTTACTGTTGTACACCAAATATACATCCAAAGTCTCTTTGATTTTGTACCGAGGCGTGTGGCAGCGGTTATAGCCAGCAATGGCGGCTACACTAACTACTGATTTTGTCATCATCCACACGTCAGAAGAGGCTGTAATTTTAGTCGTTTGATCTTTGTACAACAGGTTCTCTGCCAAATAAATTTCGCTGTGATGTCTCTGGTCTTTATCAGTGTTGCGTTTTGTGTGACCACAGTGTAATTAAAAATATTTCTAAATTATATTTTTTGAGGAAGCTTAAAGACTGAGAAATATAATCTATTTTATGTTGTTATATTTTTAATATAACAGTTTTATTTTTTAGTAAATTTATTAGTGTTAATTTTAGTGTTTATTATGGTTATATTAATTTCTAGTGTTATATATTAATAATTTTAACGGAAAGTATTTTTTCCGTGGGATTGGTAAAATGGAACGTTTTTTAGAATAAAGTTGATATATATATATATATATAAATCCATTGTATCTTTTGTGTGTGCTGCGTACAGATGGGTATGTGTGTTTGTCGAGGGGGGGGGATGAATTCGAACTTCATAATTTTAATTTTTAAAAATTTAGTTTTTAAATATACTGTTATGCTGTCTTATTGTTCGCAAGAACTATTCAAGTTTTATAGCTATAAAAAAATTTTATCTTTTTTTAATCATAATAATAATAATTATTATTATTATTATTATTATTATATATTTGCAATTACTTTAGAGTTAGGGGCGGCATTTTTTATCTTTGTCCGAGGAGGTAAAACTGTTCTACAGCTGGCCCTGGTGAACGGAGCCTATGATTGGTGGACTTGACCTCACACCGTCACATCTTGCGACCTAATTTCTTTTGTTGAAAATCGGGAAATTCTTTCAACAGAGTCCCTTAGCAATCATAGCTTTATCAGTGTTCATCTCCAGCATGATCTACCCTTTACTGACTTTGTCTTTAAAACCAAATATGGCATAAATAAATGTGTCCTTAATTTTCGCAAGAACTATATATATATAACCTTAATTCTTTCTTATCTAATAACTCCTCAATCGAATTACCCAATGATTTCGCTTGTTTATTAATAAATACTACAAAAGTCTCTGCCTTTTCAACTCTTAGAAAGCTTCAGGTTTTAAACCTTCTTTCAAATGTTGGAACAATTCCCTAAGAATCCAGCAAAATCAACTTAACGCATACTAGTGCAGGGTGATTTTCCTTACAAACCGGAGTCTGCGTGTCGACGAAGTTGCATCCATGCGCTCCAGGTACAAAGCCCTTCGGGACTGCTACAAAAAACTAATTATTGACAACAAAAATAAAACTTGAGAGTCCTTCTGTTCTACGAATTCTAATAATTTTGGGTTTACCTTTAAAGTAGCTTCCAGAAAGTTTACCAGCCCTACTAATCTTCGGATTTCGACTGGTGACCCTGCCTCAGTGTTCAAAAGTAAAATAAGCCTTCTTCTTGATTCTCATTTTTCTTTAGGAACTTCCCCTATTTCTATTGTCTTCAATAATTACTCTCCTCTTTCTTACCTGAGCCCTAGTGAAGTTGATGTCGTCTTCCGGAAACTACGGGAGAGGGGGAGGGTGAAGCCCCGGCTATTGATCTCATTGACTACGCTCTTTGGAAAGCTCTCTTTCTTCAACTTGCTTTTCCATTTCTTTAATCTCTGCATCCAATTTAGCCACTTCTCCATTTTTAAGGACACTAAAATTAAATTTCTGCTTAAGCCTGGGCGTAACCTATCGTCTACTCTCTCCTATGGAGCAATTTGTTTGCTCGCCCTTGGTAAAATTTCAGTAAAAATTTTCCTTAATTGGTTTCCCCTATGGATTTCTGAGAATAAAATTCTCCATGGATCTCAATTCGGCTTTAGGGAAAACAGCAGCTGCATTGAGGCTGTGGACAAATATTGAATCATATTAAAAATGCCGGTGAATAAGAGTATACTGCCTTTATCTTTATCGATATCAAATCTGCTTTTGACAATGCGGATTGGTCGCCTCCCTTCCATATTTTTCATTAGAACTGCATTCCCCTTCATTTTTAGAAACTCATTCACTCTTAGCTCATAAACAAAGTAATTATCATGACTGATAATTCTTTCACCATTAAATACATATTTATAAAAGTTACCCACAGAAGTTCATGCTTTCACCTACTCTTTGGAATATTTATTTTAATCCTATCATTTCTCTTAACTCTTAACTGTTTTTTCTGGAAGCCTTTGCAGACGAACTAATTATCGTCTCTTTTGATCTTTCGCGTAGGGAACTGAAAATAATACTAAAAAGATCTTAAGTTTCAACAATTCTAAACTTTCCGAGCTTAATTTGTCAATAGCAACTGCTAAAACCGTTTCAGTTGTTTTCAGATATAAATTTTTTCTATATCGTGGTTTTCATGGGAGCTCGGCCTTCAGGAGAAATTCCAATTCTAAAATTGGTTTGAACCCCATCCATATAGTCAAGTCCCACAAATACTTGGACGTTAACATAGACAATCTCTTTTATCTTGGACTTCCCATATAGATTCCATCAAAGATAAGATTCTCTGAATCTCTTCTAACTTTCATCGTGTTTCGAAAAATTTCAATCACCAGCATGTTTTTCAAATAATGCTGTTGAACAGACGATCATCTCTTATGGTGTAGGAGTATGAGGTGGATCTTTGGTCTCTATCCAGATCCCAAAAAAATAAATCTATTCAGAGGTTTTACTTATTAAAAATGACTAAGCATAAAATCTCCCCTACCGACGCTCTTAATATCCTATCAGAGATATCCCCCCCCCAATCATCTTATTATTCGATCTCTCTACTTTAAATCCCAAATTTGGGACAACAGAAACGATCTTCTACCAGGTCTTATCCCAGCTTCAAAGTTGGATTCATATTTCTCTTCATCAGATCCCTCCTGATTTTTTTTCCTTCCCCATAATATACTCATGTCCAAAATTAAGATCACAAACATGTTTTTCGTCATAACTTTAAAATGCCTCAAGGAAAACTAATCGAATTTTTCTCTTATATATTTTGAAGAATGGGTTGTACAATATCGACCTTCATTTTAAGAAAAAATGTTGTTTAGCATTAGTTTTTGCAAAACTACTGAATTGAGACCGTTCAAGCATATTTCTTCCAGTTTTGTGAATATTGTATTAAAATAAAGAAAGTGTGTGTTTGCAGTGAGAATGACTTATCATAAACGTTTAGATGATTTCTTGAGATGGATAGCCGGTTGGAAAGGTTGAACTGGCCAGTCTCAAGCGGGGGTGCGTCGATTGGTACACACACACACACACACAAGACACGACCGTGTTTCCTGGTTATAGAATCAATTCTAAGCAAGTGACACTGTCACGAAGAAAGTCGTCCATGATCACCATAGACTTCTGCATAGGATCACTACTTGGCATTACGCGCACATCGATATAGATGAACAACGGCTCCTCAGCTTGCTCGTGACCTTCCTGCTGTGTCTGTAAGAATTTCCAAGCAAACATTCTACAGCAGTCTTACAGAGATTGGTGTTTACGCCCAGCGTACAGTCAGTTACACCCCTTTGACTGTAAACAGCAGGAAAGAATGGATATTGTGGATCTGAAAACAGCAGTCGTGGACACCACAAGAATGGAGACGTGTTCTTTTCAGTCATGAATCGAAATGTACCAGACAAAGTGATTCTCGTCGAGTCTTCACATGGAGAGAAATGGCTTAATCTCTCCTATGTAACAAAAATTGACAGATTTGGAGGCAAAAGAATCCTTGTGTGGGGTGGCATAATGTTGGGCCGTCAAACACGACTGTACATCTTCGATTAGTATACTGTCAACTTATAGCGTTATATGGATGAGATCCTGGAAGCCTATGTGAGGTTTTTCTAAGTGATATGGGCCCAGACTACGATTTTATGGACGATAATACGCGGCCACACCACACCACACACAGAATTCACATTGTTGATAAATTTCATGAAGGAGCTGATGTTCCCCGTACGGATTGACCCCCGAGGTGTCCGGATCACAATTTTATTAAACATGTTTGGGATGGTCTAGGGAAAGCCATTTCTCCAAGTAGCTCCCCTTCTTTGTCCCCGCAGGAATTTAAATTCCCTCTTTTGGAAAAATGAGCTTTGTTGCCAAAAATACTTATTAACAACATAAGCAGTATCTCCACTCTTTGTGAGGCTTGTTTAGAAGATCATAGTGGTCCCATTCTATATAAGAGAAGCTTTTCCCAAGTTAAATGATTTATCTCTAATTCATTTTTTCCCACTTTTTGATAAAGCCTTTATCTTATTTCTAAACTAAATCTGTTCCATAATGTTATGTTGCTATATTCTTTCTCACAGTGTAACATGTCTCTGGGCCAAATTACGTTGCAATACACTAAATAGTTCATCAGTTTTCACAGATTTTATGTTTGTGACGTTAATTGTGGGTATGAATGTACTTTCGAGGGCCATCTGAGTGGGAAGTGTACACTGACGGCTCCAAAATCGGTTCCGAGATTGGTCTTGCCGTGTGTATTTTTTATTGGGGCTCTCCTTTTAAAACGTATGAGATTCTGAATTTTAACTGTATTTAAGGCAGAGTTCTCTGCCATCGGTCTCTCAGTTGGGCAGTTCACCATAATACTGAAATTCACATTTATACTTATAGTAGTTTCTCCTCTATTATCTTTCTTAATATTCTTACAAATAAGTTCAGTTATCTCAATTCCATTAAACTTAAATTGTTTCAATTCAGGAACTACTTCAGTCTTTACTGCATCAAACTTCATGACAATAACTACTATAGTGATTACTGCGATTTTTGTGCAAAAAAAGATTGTATATGATGGTGAAGTGTTTTCGGCTCCTGCTCTCCGTTCCTTTCTCTTCAGTTTCTTAAATAAATTTACCCTAGAGTCTTGGACATCCTCTTGAAATGATTGCAAAACGAGATTAAGCGTCAAGCGCTTTTGTAAAAATCCTAACTTGAACATTTTCCCCATCTCTAAATATTTAGTCAATTTTCTACGTAATCATGACCTTTTCCCCGCTTACTTTTGCTCAAGATCAATTTCTTTTCCACTCCAAATTGCATATGTGGGTCACCCAGGACAATTGACGCAATCCCCATCTTGTTAATTTCAATCGGAACGCTCATTCCCATGGGTTATAACTATAATCGCACTACCCACAATAAATTAATCTCTTGATTAGCTATTTCCAAATATATAAGTGATAGTTTATTTCAAAAACCTCCTTCACGCTCCTTTTTTTCGTGGCCGTGGAAGCCAAGTGGTCAAGGTATCGGATAATGGCCGGCGTGTCTTGAGTTCGAGCCCAGTACCACTGAAAACCCGCCGTGTAAGGGATTAATTAAATTTAATTAATGAATAAATACTAACAAAATTAATAGTCCGACTCAGTATATATGAAGGAAAATCTCTTATATTGTCCCTGTAGGGCAATGGATAACGCTTTGTACTACCAATCCAAAGGACGTGAGTTCGAATCCTACCGGGCATGGCCTATCTAATTCATGAGAATCTAATTTCTTTTTACTATACTATTTTATTGGAGTGAATGAGTGAATATTAACGTTTCACTGTTCAGCTACACGAGGGCTTTTGGCGATGGACCTCGTAATTTTGAACCATGGTCAAGTGACGAGGACAACATCTGAGCTGGCCCCCCACCAATGGGAGGACGTTTGAGATCTCGACAGATTTAACGTGCATCGCTTCACTAAACGCGGGTCTTTATTGGTAATGAGCTCGAACTCATGACATGCCAGCTACAATCCGATAACTTGCCCACTAAGCTATCGTGGTCACAGTATTTTGCTGGAATAATTAAATTTAATTAATGAATAACTAGAAGAAAATAAAAATAATAGTCCAAAACCATATATAGAAAGGAAAATGGGAAATAGCTTTCAATTTTGTAATTTAATATTGTGCTTCGGTCATATGTATAAACATATTTATATGAATTGTAATTATTTAATAAGAAATATCTAGCCTAAGTAGGAATTGACTTGAAAAAAAATTTATATTACTTGTTTTCAATTTTAATGCTACTGAAAATAGGGTGTGACTTAGAATCGAAGGAAAACAAATTATTGGATGGGGTATTTAGAGCAATTATAGGTTCATGTATGTTTTAAAAGAGTTTATAATACTGATAAAATATTGAATTATTTACTTCTTATTAGTTCTAATTTTAAATTTATTGCAATTTTGTAAAATGGTCTATCGATAAACCATTTTACACTATTTTTCATTTTTCACAAAAACTTGTTGAAAATTCGGGGTGTGACATAGAATCGATGGCTGCTTAGATTCGAGTAAATACGGTAATTAATTTTTTGTTAATAGATATTAGTGTAAGGAAATTTTAAATTTCATGGATTAAATTTTTAATTGAAGATTAATTATTTATTAATATGAAAAACATTACAAATATTTGTACTTTCAAGTTAGATATACATATAGCCGCCTAGCCAATAGGGTGGATATGAACCTCGGCTTGCAACCGAGTGGGCTCGGGTTCGAATCCCGAATAAAGCATGGAAGAAAAAGTGAAAGAAGTGAAAGAAGTCGGACTTTCACCTGAAATGGATTCCCGTCTTGAATGGAAAGCAGCGCACTCCTTCTGTTTTCTGGGATCATCGTTTGTAAATAAAATATCTATATTCTTCCGTGTTTGTATTGAATGTTTATGTACTTCCATCTCTCGTCACATATGTATCATAGAATTAAACACACATAACAACAGCAGATATACATATAATTACCTACAAATTTAAATCCCAGAGGGCGTAACAGTAGCTCTTAAAATTAATATACTACATGTGCTACAATTCGGCCAATAATATCATGCTTTAAATTTGTATTTAAGTCCAGAATCTGGCAATAACTTGTTTGTTGTACTCAGATTCCAAAATGGCACGTACTAAGCAAACCGCTCGGAAAAGTACAGGGGGTAAAGCCCCCAGGAAGCAAATGGCCACCAAGGCTGCTCGTAAGAGCGCCCCTGCAACCGGTGGTGTTAAGAAGCCTCATCGTTACAGGCCTGGAACGGTAGCTTTGAGAGAAATCCGTCGATATCAAAAATCCACGGAGCTCTTGATCCGTAAACTGCCTTTCCAAAGGTTGGTGAGAGAAATCGCTCAAGACTTCCAAACCAATCTTCGATTCCAGAGCACTGCCGTCATGGCTCTGCAAGAAGCTTGCGAATCTTACTTGGTCGCTTTGTTCGAAGACACAAACTTGTGCGCTATCCATGGCAAGAGAGTAACAATTATGCCAAAAGACATTCAGCTTGCTAGACGAATCAGAGGTGAACGTGCTTAAATCAAAGCTAGAATAGGAAAAGACAGGGTTGGAAAGAGAAAGCTCCTTCTCGGAGCCAAAAGAAGCGATCGCTCAAAATGCGATGCAATTCCTGAACATTAACAATCGATCGGGTTTTTATTATGTTGTGTGGTGTTTCCCTACCATTTTCTTGCGTACATACAAACTTTTAAACTGTAGTACTGTAAACCTTTTTGAAATAATTAACTGTCGGTGTTTATCATTGAAGTATGCAATTCTCGTATTATTTGAAACGTGTTTATCCCTTTTATTGTATTGTGTATAAAAATAAATATATGTATTCTCTACATCTTTTTACATAGAACACGTGTTTTTAATAGTTGCCTCTTACTCGTGTTCTTTACGCTTTGTTTAGCGTCTAATTTCTACAACTGCGACCAATACTGCTCTAAGTGTACCCTATCTGGGCGTCTGCAGCAGTAGCAAATCTGGGAAAATTGAACGTTTTTTTAAAAATAAGCATCGATTGCAAATCTAAATTTTATGGAACTTTATTCTCTGAATTTTATTGTAAGACGGTAATGCTAAGTTTTAGAAAGGTACCCCCTTGATTTTGAGTAGTGGACTCGGATTCAACAAGAGCTAGGCAATTTTAGGTAAGTAACCTTTTCTAATTATGGATTAAGAATTTCTATACACTATTTTAAATAAGACTCTACTCCGTATTATAAAAGGAGTAGGCTGGTTAGCTACAAAACTTATTAAACGCTAGTTTTCTTATAAATTATTTCTATACAATATTTGTCCTATGTCGACAATGTTTATAGTACTGCAGCATTAGTATTTTTAAATTCCAATATCTACTTTAGTTTCATTTATCTGTGGTATTCAAAGGATTTTGTCTCTAGTAAAGAACAATAAAACTATACGTGTTCAATGCATTTTTGAGCGAGAGCTTTCTTTATAATTGCATAATGTTTGATGGGAAGATGAAATTTTGTAATATTACAAAGTAGAAGTTTATATTCTTTAAAGCAGTCTTATTTGTTTTTGCATAACTAATGGAAATATAAAATAGTTGTAAGCAATCCTGAATGAAAAGACGTTTGCTTAATGATTCTAATAGAGTAATATTAATAAATAAGCGTATTGAATAGCCTCAAGCCAAGGTTTACAGAAACGGAACTGGCTGGCTGATTTATTTTGTTATTTAGCAGCGCTCTTAAAGTAACAAACTATTATATAAATAAAGCTTGTAAACTGTTTTATATTTAACATTTTCTAATAGTTAATGAAGTAATTTATAATTGCAGATGGATGCCTAATATTTAAGTGCAAAAAATATTACTGTTTATTTTAATAATCGTATAGGACAGCAGTTCTTGCCGACTTGTCTTTTCCTCTGCTGAATAACTGTAGAGTTCTTAAAGAATAATTTATTAACGTACTAGGCCTATTTTGAACAATTTTTTTCTTGTCTGTGCTATTAAGGCATTTCTAATCTTAGTTTTTAAAATTCATTTTAGGGCATACTTTAGCGGCACTCCTCGTACTTTTATTCCAGGTGTAATTTCCTATGACAGCAGTTCTCGTGCCAATTCCATGTTCGCTGATACCAAGCTGGTGACTCAACCTATCGCCCTTCCATTTATGGACAGCATTCAATGATGTTTTCAAATATAACTGGCTCCCTTGTACCGCTATTGTAACCCATCATACTCGATAGACTTTCAAAGTGCTACTTCGGCCTACTAGATCACGCCAAATCGATCTCCGATCGAGCGCGAAAGAGACATCGCTGGTTGTCAACTAGAGTGTCGTTAATAACCAGCGTTAACTACCCCTGTAATAACCAACCAGTTTCAACAGGCAAGCAATTCCATTCCACAAACTATCGTCTGGAGCATGTACGACCCAATACAGCATAATTGTATTCGAAATTCTGGCATTTTACGCCTGTTAATAATGTACTATTTCCAAATTTATTAATGGCTCTGCTTGCTTTGCTCAACCTCTGTGTGGACCCAACTTTCATCAAATAAATATTTTACCTTGACTAGTGAGGTACAATTTTCTTTGTGTTGGAATTTTTCAGTGTATTTTAATCTAGATATCTCGGTTTGTTAAACAATTTTTAACCATGTTTATCAGTCGATACTATTGAAGCAGAAATAAAAGTTAAAATTTTCTCGCTAAAAATTTAAAATATTGACTATAGTTTTTATTAAAAAGGTAAATAAAATTGTAAACATTTTGTGTACAATGGCTATGGTTTACAAAATTTACCTTTGTAAAATCGCCAAATACGTTCTGTTTCAGAATTATTGATTGAAACCAGAGTATTAATTTGAAAAGAAAGTTTATTTTTAAGTTCAAATTATCTTAAATAATGAGACTTATGTGTGTTTAGCCAGAAGCATTCACTATTTCATACGATGATTTTGCTAATTCTTATCTTGGCAACAATATGGCTGGATAAAGTTAACGTTTCAATATACTTCCAACAACCAGTGTGACGGTGGTATCTATATAAAAGCCAGTAACAACCTCCCTACTAAGATCATTTTACTATAATGTTTTTGTTGTGTGCTAACAGAACGGAAGGTACCGAGATCGAATCCTTCATTGGTGACCCTGGGAACTTTGAACAAACGCAATCGTAGCTCCATCTATCCACCGCAAATGCTACATGCAACCAAAGCAGTCTTACACGAATGACTCAACCCTCAAGCCGTCTCACGAGTGACTCAATAGCTCACACACTCGCCCTAACGATATCGTTCGCCTTACCGACTCGCTGGTAGAGGAGTGTATGGCGGTGTATGTATATAAGCCAGTAACAACCTCCGTACCAAGATCATTTTAGTATAGTGGTTTTGTTTTGTGCTTACGCACACACACAACGAAAGATACAGAGATCGTATCCTCCTTCACCAGCAAAAAATGTATTTCGCTACTTTCTTAAAATTTGGGAAATAAAGATTCTTTTATGAATAAATATTAGGTGTTTGTTCTTGAGAAAGTTGAAATATATTTGTGAAAAGTTGAAGATATCATTTCTTCTTAATTTTATACAACTTTGTTAACAGTTGCGTAGTGTTAATAAACAATGATTTTATCAAAGAATTACGAAAGCTGAAAATTTCGAAATAAAATATTAGAATTTTATTACTTACAAATTCAAACATTCCACATCGTTTCAGTTCAAACCTTTATATTAAAGATTTCTTTTTGAAGTAAATATGATCAGAAAGAAATTTTCAACAATTGGGGAAAAAAGTGTGCATTTTTTTATCTTTAAAAAAAATTCTTGTGTTTAGGTCTGTGTCTGAGATTGAAAAGAATTTAATTTTGGTTGTGTGTGTGTGTGAACCTCCTTTTGTTGGTGTTCGTGTGTAAAATGTGAATGAGAAGATCAATCATTTTATTATTTCAAGTTCATAAGTAAATGAAATGTATTATTTTATTACTTAATTTTTATAATCTTCAATTACACAGCGTTGATTTAAAATTTGATTACTTCAACAGTTTTATGAAACGTAAATTGAAAGTTCATATTTTATTAAGTTAAGCGTTTTCCAATTCAAATTTAACATAACTGACTGTACATATAAATATTGTTACAAGATGTTCTTTTAATGTTGTAAAATGACGAAAATCTATGGGAAGAGGTTATAATATTTCTAATATGATCATGTCAAATTCTATGATTATTAGTCAGAAGTTAACTAGAAAATAAAAAATTTTCAATGCATAAAAAGATTGATGAAAAATGGTGAATCTAGTAAGTAAAATATTAATATAGATTTAAATAAAGTTCATTTTAGTTACATCAGAAGTAATATTTCTAAAATAATCCCAAGGCTTCTAAACTCATCTTTCATGCATCCATTGGGAAAATTATCATCAGGAACTGATCTCTAAGGCAAAGAAGTTTAGAATGGTAGCTATACCGTTATTTGTTAAATTGCTCTTGACAAACAAAAACGGAGATCAGAATTGCACTAAAGCTACTCAATGGCAATTTCTCATTAGTTTTATATCATTAGATCTACGCCAAGCAGCGCATGTCGTTGGAATGAAATCCAAGATGGCGGTCTAACGGTAAGAAATCGTTAGGAAAATAATTTTTAAGAACTATTTTGAAATAAAGTGAAATCTGTTTCAAATGAAGAATATAGGAAAAGATTGAGAATAGTCAAGATCAATAAATAATGAATATCAATATAACACATTAAAAAATGTTATTTACTAATAGTAATATGTATTATATAATCTTATAATATAATTTTTTATAGTAATTAAAAAATGAATCAATACTTGTAATGTAACAAAAACATATATAACAAAGGTAATACTGACAATATAAAACAAGACAAATAGATTATAAATAACTGACAAAATAATGATTATAAATAACTGACAAATAATGATTATAAATAACTAACATATGTATGAAAAGAATAATTATAAGTTAATAATATTGCATGATTATTACATATAATAATAATTGTATTTTATATGATATTAAAATAAAATAATCACATGAATATCAATTAAAAAATGCCTAAAATTTGCAAATAATCCAAAAACTGCAAGTTCCTACAATGAATTTCATCAAACAAGGAAAGTTCAAGAAAGCTTTCTTATAAAGCAAAATAAAGTGTAAATGTACTATTTATAGCAATAATTAAAAGCGCAGGACTTTTTTTTAAAAAAAAAATCATGTGTGGAACTTACCCATGATATTAGAAATATCCATATATATATTCGAAAATAGCACACAAAAAAAAAGACAGAAAACTGTATTCGATAACTTTTAGAACAAATGCAATGAATAAAATGGTTAAATTTTTGAAGAAATCGAATTATAATTGTCTGAAATTAATAGGGTTACTACGGGGGAAAATTAACTGAAATATACGTTGTCCTCATGGCAACCACATTGCAAGATGTTAAAAAATATCAAGGTAACCATATTGTAATGTTATAGCCCATCCTTGACGCATATAAACAACAGCTTGGCATGTAGACCCATGATATCAAACTAGCACCATGAATTTACTACTCACATAGTAAATGTATTAGACAATATTTTTAAAAAAAGGCATAGAAAAAAAAATATTGTATTGGTTGAATATTGGAAGCTTTTATGTAAGTGTATAGCTGAAAGCTGACAAAAACTATTAAAATAAATCCTAACAAATTGCATATTTAATTAAAAGAAATTTTTCTCAGGTAATCCCAGTATCTTTATATTTTTGAATGCTTTATTTCTTAATTTTTGTTACATTTAAATAGTATTAATTCCTAAAAATTTCCATACATGTGGAACATTGCATACAAAAAAAATCACTAACATTAAAAAAAATAATAAATAAATAAAACGAGTAAAAAAAATAGAATTAAAGAAAAACTGCCATATTACAAAATACTATTTAAAAAGTAAATTTTCAAGTATATAAATCTTTAATGTAATTTTGTAAGGAAAATATTTTATGGCAGTTGTGGAAAAAGTATTATATTCTGTTGCATGATATAATTGCTAACATTCCCTGAATTCTTATGGATTTCAGAAAATTAAAGTTATCTGCCTTTTTTTGAGACTGAAAAAGATGCGTCACTTCATCTTCCCTTATTGAGGCAGGCAAAAAAAATTAATCCTAATTAGTAATAGCTAGTGTGTAACATAATACAAAATTCTTAGATATAAAAATTTCAATTATATACAAGGCACTCTGTTTCATCACTTGAATACTTCACTTTTGTAACGAAAAGTAAAATTTCTTTTTTCCCCTAATTTGAAAAACATTTTATGCTTGATGATTAAGCGAGATAATGGGAAGTTTATAGGTCATTTAAAATTTATTGTTATCATTAGCTGAAATTATGGTAAACTTCACATGATTGTAGGTAACATTCCTCAAATTAAATGTTCCACAAATACCAAGTGTTCTTTATGAACAATATTAAAAAAAAAATATTTTACTGAAGTAATCTGCATAGACAGCGATATATATGTAAAGCTCTGCATTTAATTTAAATATTATTTGAGTGCATAAATATTCACGTGAATGAGAAAACTACCAAATTTTAAAAGTACTGACTTCTTAAACAATTGATTTTTTTTTTAAATATTTAGCGGACATTTTAATCTGTTTTTAAATAAGTAAAACATTCTTGAAGAATGTATGTTAATTCAATTTAATTTTTTTAAATAATCATTCTGTATTTATTGCTTCTGGAGAGAATTTGTTAATTTAAATTTCTTTTTATCAATAAAATGTTTGATTTCAAAATTGCTTGTGAATGAATTCATTTAAATATACATTTTGTCAATAGATGGCGTTACGAGACAGAACTATAATTTGTTTTATTTAAGTACTTTTCTATCTGTATGCTTAATTTCGTTTTAAATTCTTTTGCTGGGGATTTTTAAGGTTGTTTGAGACACCATGCGCATGTGCATGTTTTTTTCCCCTTAGAAATACAATCATTTTTGAAATAAAATAGTGAAGACTTTTTAATGGACGAGTTTTTTTTTTAAATGCTGGAAAAATATATTGTATGCACACACATTTTCCTAAATATCATGTTTTCTTTGTTAAATTTTTCTTATACATCATTATATTTAATTATGTTTTTATTCATAACTCAGAATATATAAGCATCGCAATGTATATAGCAATATGGTTTATAATCATAATTTTTTTTTGTTTTTTTGCAGTTATTATAAAATTATACATACATGTACAACTTTCTAAATAAATTAGTTGTTTTGCTTTCGGTTCAGAAAATAATTTTTACACCAATGACACTTTCCAAGCATTTATTTCAAAAAGTACATCAGCAACTAAAAACAGCAATGCTGCAACAGATCAACATGAACAATTCATAAGACACTGGTGGTTGCTTCGAAAAAACTTTGTAAAAAAAATTATTGATTAATGTAAAACAATCATCTTTTTTAAACACTTTATTAGTGACTTTATAGAGCAGCTTAAAAATACTTTTCAAAGTTCAAATATTAAATAATAGAATAATAAGAGTAAACAAATTCAAAATAGGTGATTAATTATGACAGGCATACCTGAATTCAAATATTACCTCTATTCAAATATATACCTCTATCAAATATTAATAAATTATTTAAAACTAAATTTGATCGATAATTCATTTCTAAGAAAATAATATTTGCTTATATAGTGTGAAATATATTTTCTTTTCTGTGATTAACTTTTTTAATTTATAAGAAAATGTTCTTAAAGGAAGCTATAAAAACGTGCATAGAAGTTGATGAAATTCTAATTGAATCCTGCTGGCTAATAAATTGAAAAAGGTGTGTTTAAAAATAAATATGAGCATTTTGAAGTACACTGTTTTCCCTAAGTTAACTCAAAACTAAAAAAAAGTCGTCTGACGGATTTATTTATTTTATTAGCTAAAATTTGCCTATTTTTATTTGTATTTTAATTATTTTATTTCATGTTTACTTTTTTAATTTTCACAATTTCGATAAGTAAAAATGTATTTTAAATACAGGGAACATAAAACTCCAATTAACTACTTAAAAAGATATTTTGAATAAATAAGTTTGTTTGCTTCCAAATTTTAATAATTCTAACATCAAAAAGTGTTTCACAATTCAGAAAATAAAAATATTTTTTAATTTAATTTTCTAGAATACTTACAAAGAGTAAATTTCTTACAGGATAAATTAACAAACAGAGCAATGTTTTTATTTATAGTGAAGAAAATATTCATAAAAGGAAATTAATAAGCTTTTGGTAGTTTTTCAGTAATATTTTCTTTTGTTTTGTGTTTATAATTTCTGTGTGGGTTTATGAATTCTTCTTTAGACTTTAATTTAATTCATATTATATTTTGCTATTCAATTATTGCAAAATGTTGAATCAGTATTTTTTTCAGAAAATTCAATAATTTATTTACTTTAACCGGAAGAAAATCTGATATTGACATAAGAATAATATCAAACAGGATATAATAAACCTTTGCAAAAAATAACGGTAAAACTGATTGATAATATTATATATCTACTAAATATATAGAATTTTAAAGCATTTTTATCTGTAATAACCATAAGTTTCTCGAAGCATACTCAAAGAAAGTACCGAAATATTTTTTTTTCCTTGAAAGAAAATTATACAAAATATTTAAACAATTTTAATATTTTCAAAGAAAAGGTATCGCAAAAATTATTTTGGGGTAAAAAGCAAACATTTAACTAAATAGAATTCGAATGAATAACAATTTTAAAAGAATTAAGGAAACATTCCGTAATAATTACTAAAATGTCAATACTTCTGGAATATTTGAAAAGAAAAAAAAAATGTGTCATTTATGATACCAAAAGAATGTGCCAAAATGTATTGTTTGTAGTACCTTCGGAACAAATTAAACTATTGACAAATATTATAGAGAAAAGCGAGATTAATGTGATGGATATTTGGGGTGAATTACTCTAATCCTCATCATAAATGGGCTTGCTTTTCAATAATTGATCTATTTACAGTATTAACAATGAAGTTTAAAAAAAATAGTAAAATGGTAAATTTAAAATAGTGTGTGTGTGTGTGTGTGTGTGTGTGTGTGTGTGTGTGTGTGTGTGTGTGTGTGGTGTGTGTGTGTGTGTGTGTGTGTGTGTGTGTGTGTGTGTGTGTGTGTCGTATGCCTTCCTAACCTTTCATCAATTTCGATGAAACTTCGGCGAATGCTTGGATGCATGTCCGCGAAGGTTTTTGAGTTAGTAAAATTGACCCCTATAAGGGGAATTGAGGAGGCATAAGGGGTGTTAGAAATAAATATTCTCGTTTTTGAACTATTAGACCTACATGTGCTAGAAATTTTGTATGCCCGTTCATTCCATAGAGTAGCGATTTGCTAATAAGGTTTTTTTTCTTCGAGAATTGTCCCAAAAGGTCGTTTCGAGCGCTTAAAAAACGTTAGCGTTAGAGGTAAATATCACCGTTTTTGAACATTTAGACTTTTAGACTTACAGACTTGAAATTTTATTGGTATTTTTTTCTTTTAATATAGATCTGCTAAGGACGAATTTTGCAGGGGGGAAATTGACTCCTAATGGGGGGGGAGGGAGGGAGTGATTATTAACGTCCCACTGTTCAGCTACACGAGGGCTTTTGGGGACGGTCCGCGTAATTTTGAACCATGGTCAAGTGACGCGGACGACACCTGAGCTGGCACCCCCTCTCCTAACTACCACACCACACCAACGAGAGGACGTTTGAGCTCTCGTCAGATTTTACGTGCATCATTCCCCTAGACAGCGGGTCTTCAGTGGTACTGGGATCGAACTCATGACATGCTAGCCACGATCCGATGTCTGGACCACTTGGCTACCACGGCCGTCTAATGGGGAGGGGGGGGGGAGCGAAGAGTTGATGGGACTTATTTATAAAATAATTATTGCTATCGAACTACTACTTACTTTAATAAAATTTAGTATGCATGTTTCTTTTTCTTAAAGGTCGTCACTGGAGCTTATTGGTAAAAAAAATTCCGTTTTGGATCCATTAGATTCAGACTAGAAATTTGGCAAACATGTTTATTTTTAGTAGAGATCCACTTGTAATGGGGCTGCTAAAGAGTAAAAGATAATTCTACTCCAGTTTTAGAAATTATTATTTGGAAGTTCTGTCCTTTTTAAATCAAAAATTATAAGAATAATTTTCAATACAATCGAATTCTTAATGCTAAGATATCAATAATTTATATATACGTTATCGTAAAAGTATATAATTCAGTTATTTCATAGAATAAATAGGTTTTTCGTGAAATAACTGTACAAGTCAGTTAAAGTGTGTAATAAACGAAAAATTTCGTACTTTACCTTGTTATTCTAGAAATAACTAATGCTATTTCGTTAAAGTGAAAAATAAACAATTTCAAAGTAATTTATGAATTAATTGATTATAAATAGCTAAAACCCCTCGAAAAATGCATTTTATCTCTATCATGGATGATTAATTGATAAATAATAAAAATAGTGTAGATGATATGATTTATTATTGCTCATACTGCGAACGTTAGTTAAATAGAAAGGGAGAAAAAAGAATATGTTTTGGATCTGTTACTGGCATTCACACAATATACTTTTCTACTTGAACTTAAAGCCCATAGTCCCGCTGTACTTTTTTCTATACTGTTTTAGCACTTTTTACGTTTTCTATATCAAAGTTAATAATTTTGCATAAGTGATTGCAGCATTGTTTTCCTTTGTCCCATGCTTATTTAAAAAAGATCCGAATCTCTCTTACATTAAATCTTTTTTGTTTACAGGTTGTTGTCCCTGTCCTGCAGAAGTCATTGCTTGAAAACAGATTGCAAAAAATATGTGTTAATAATCCAAAATATAAAACGCTAACATATATGCACCACCTAAATTCCACATTTAAAAGCAATGGAATGAAGGGTTCAGACACACGCTACTGCAAAGCAACTGTAAGCGGTTTAAAACTGACTAAAAGCAGCTAGAATCGGTTCAAAGAACTTTCGAGTGCTGTATTTCATACTTTAACAATCAACTAATCGTTATTCTATAGAACACCTAGTTAAATCGTAGAATTTAATAATTTTATATACTTTAACTGGCTTGTCTAGTTATTTCATGAAACACCTAGTTATTCTATGAAATAACGGATTTCATACTTTAACGGTAACATGCATAAACAGTGTATATTCATATAACATCATGAAATCCCCAGCGAAGCGGGCGGGTATAGTGGCGTAACGTAGATGATTACCTCCCCCCCCCCCCTGCCAAGTCAGGTTTTGGGCCTTAGCCGGAACTTATAAAGAGTACATACTTGGCGTCAGTTAGGATTTTTTTGGGGCCCCTAGAACCCTGCCCTCCCTCCCGCAATGCGAGGGTGTACATCGCGCCAATGGGCGGACACCTGCTAGTTGGATAACATAAAGCACCTGTTAGATATCCATGAATAACAATTTCCTCAACATTTCTTCGTTTTCATTTACTTTTAAATATAATCGAAATTGTTTTATCATGAATTTCATAACAGCAAATGATATACATTCAAATCTCTTCTTTTCAATATTTTTAATGCTTTTCTCAATATATTTAATGCTCTCTTTAATATTTTTCAGTTTTTCAAAAGGAAATAAAAACGACAGTTTTCTGTGCTCTACCCGTTGTAAAGCCACTGTAATTGCTAAAACATGACTAAGAAACTCGAGTTCCTTAAACTTTTATATAATAAAACAAAGAGAAAAAGCAATCCTTAAACATGAATCATAAACCAGTAATCCCAACCGTTTATACACCATTCAATCGTAAAACCGTTATCAAACCACTCTTTTAGCACTCTAAAAGGGTTGTAAAACAGTTCCTGGAGCTGGGAGAAGCTTCTTTTAATTTGACGAGTCTTAATAGACCGGAAAGACCTCTCGTTTTTATGATGGCAGATGAAGCCTGTTAAAAAGTAAATCTCACACATTGCAATAACATTCCCAAAAAGAGATTTTTTTTCGAGATTCGTGGAAAATACAACAAAAGTTTTCGTAGATGTACACCATTTAAACATTTTTTTTTTATTGAAAACAATTACAATTCCCCGTGTACCATATGAGAATCACGAAGTATGAAATACATTACAAGGAGTTTTTTAAGAAAAAAAAGTAATTTAAAGGTTATGAAGGATTACAAATATACAGTCAACTCTCGATAATTCGAAGTTGGAGGGACCAATGGTAAACTTCGAATTATCAAGAGGGTAGAAAAAACTCCCAAAATACTCGAAGATAATTTTTTTATCTTTCACATTTTATTTGAAACTATGTAATAAAACAACAATTGTACATATGTACACAATTTTGAAATAATTTTTTAAAAGTACATATTATACAATATAAATATTATACAAAAGTTAAAAGTCCTGTATTAAAAGAATACATTCATACACAATCCTACGCATCTCTTCCTTACAATAGTGGAATGTGTAGCAAGGTCAAGTGTTAAGCGAAAGATATGGACAGCTGACAACAGGTGCGGTTGGTCTATTGTCCAATTGAAGAAGGAAAGCAATAAAAGTGTACTTTCACCTGATGAACTTGAAAACACTAAGTAGGGGTAGAAGATAGATGGTCATTAAAGGACCTACGTTTGACAATACAACACAAAACTTGTAAGCTCCAACCTGTTTGCTACAGGACTGTACATGATAGGGAGTGTTCGAATTGTCAAGAAATTTTTAGATAACTTCGAATTATTGCGTGTTGTAGTCTGTCAGCCACAGATATTACTTCGAATTATTGAGTGCACCTAAACGTATTGTTTTAGTTCGAAATATCAAGAGTTTTTCTATGGACTGAGCATATGCTTCGAATTATCGAGAGGTTCGTATTATCGAAGGTTTGAATTATCGAGAGTCGACAGTATTTACAAAAATGGCCCAAAGCACTTCTGGTAGAAACAAGTTGGTCAAAATCTGGAGCCAAATTTAGAACATAGGAGCACATGTTCAATATTTTCCTCTCCATCAACACTACAGTCTCAGCAAAACAACGGAACCAGGGACGTCTTAAAACTTCTTGTAGCCCTGAGCCCCTACGCAAAAGTAGTCCCTGGTCCCCTAGACAAATGTAGGCCCCACCTATAACACAAAAAGGAGACAGTACATAGTATACGTTGTCTAATACTCCTACAAAAAAACCGAAACAAATAAATGTGCAGGACTTATAATCACACAAACCTGCTCGATCGACTGCCGCCTTTTGACTGAATGATTAATGATGGTGTATGGTGATAGGCTTAAGCCTATAAATGGACGATGGTCATCACATGTAGCCAGTTGACATATCGTCCGAAATTCCCAGTTTTTCGGAGAATACAACCAAAAATAACATTTGACCGTTGAAATTATTCGAATCATGATCTTATTAAGGCTGAGTCGAGAATGAGACGAGGCCCCTTTGTGGTGAAGCCTTGTGCCCAATTGGGCCATGCCTTAAGACGTCCCTGGACGGAACTAAATTAAATCTGTTCAAATAACTTTTAAAGTTACCATGTCCAGTGAGAAATTGGGTCATTCTGAAATTAGTAAAAATATTGTGCCATGACGGTGTCATATTGATGGAAAGAATTTTTTTTTTGGTTAAGCTCTCTTTATTTGAACTAATATATACTTAGAGCTCCAAAACTTCCCATTCTTTCTCTCATAACCTTCTTGTAACGTCGTTTATCCGAATCAATTGGGACCGGACACCACTCGGATGCGCGATTGTTCGGATAACCGAAAACCGAATGCGATTCATGCAGTACATGAAACCGGACACTATACGAATATTAAAAATCATCACATTAGGGAAACGTGCTTGAATAAAAAGCAAAATAGGTGCAAAATGTCGCAATTTTACCTTTATTGTGGAAAATAATCACTTTTTTTCGCTGTACCATTGTACATCTTTGTTTTTTTTACTGCAAGGTCTCTGATTCTCTTGAGCAGCCGTAGTTGAGTAAGACAGCATTCTGAATGTTGTTCGTACCACTCCATAGCTGTCTCTAATGCAGTAAAAGCGTCAGCATTTGATGAACCCTTGCTGCTTCCATTGTTGTTGTTGTCCTCGTCTTCATCCGTTTCATCGTCGACAGGGTCGGATTCTTCTTGTACGGAAGTCACAAACTCGTCATCATTTAGCATTTGAAATCCACAGTCTTCTGCATCGTATGCCTTCCAGGTTTCTACATCTTCATCGCATTCTTGAAATCCTGGGATCGATTGCACAAAGTCGGTAATCTCCTTTCTGTGGTCGTCATTGAAGTCTTTTTCGACTTCTATAAATCTGGCCACAGCTTAGTTCAGGGGTGGCCAACCTTTTTGGGAAGCGTGCCACAATCTGATAAAAAAAATGTTACGCGTGTCACTTCGAACTTCTCCACCAAACTAAAATATATAGAAAAGTGAAAACATGTTACTTGTAGGCTTATTATGGGTTATTTCCACCAAAAACATATTTTTAAATGCAAGTTTTATATAGTGAAATGTAAAAAAAAAAATGGTATAACAAATGAAACAAAAGTATAAACTTATATATTTTATTGTTGATTAATTTTTTCAGGATCAATCAATTAGCTTAGATACAAAATAAAAATAAGCAACTTGGAACATTTAATTTTAAATGATTATTAAGCAGTCAGTACTTTCTTAATGTTGTTTTTGAATTTGTAGTTTTTTTTTACTAAATCATGTATATATTTGGATTAGTTTGTGAACATGCTAACAAAACTAGGTGTTTTAGGTGTATATCAGTTAATTTTGAGCGATATTTTGATTTAATCACGTTCATAACAGAAAACATTTCTTCACAAACATATGTTAATCCAAACCTACAACAATATCTGAGCACTAAATCATGTAAATTTGGGAAATTGCTTGGTGGCACAAATTTCCAAAATTCGATGTAATTCGGGTCATTTGCGGTTAAAATAATTTCCTTATATTTGTTTTTCAGAGTAATATGGTGCTATAGGCCAATAATTTCAATTTTTACCTGAGGTAGGTAACAATTAACGTCTTGAAGATAAATCGAAAAAGGATTAGTGAAAAGTTCAGTATTTTTGTTATCTTTAAAATCCTCAAAACTGGCACTGAAAGAAACCTGCAAAATGGATATTAAAATTTTAAATCTATCATAGTTCGGAACATTACTAACTTTGGCAGATAATTCCTGCATGTGTGAATGGGAAATGAGTTAATTTTTTTCTCTACAAAATCCAGACCAAAAACAAAAGTTTGTTCACAAAAGAAAATATATGACCAACTAGGGTAGAAAAAATACAATTTTTTCCTTGTAATCTTAAATTTAAATTGTTTAAATGTTCCATTATATCGGTAAGAAAAGCTAAACCCCACAGCCAATTTTTACTCCTGAGGAGCGAGCATTCACTTAGCAGTTCCTCGTTTTCTTCCAGATATTCTAAAACACAATCCCTCAAACTCCAAAATCTCGCAAGTGAACTGCCTTTGGAAAGCCAGCGCACACTACAATGAAGGAGTAACTCGCCATTTTCTTCCGCTTCTGCAGGGAAAAGCGTACGAAATCTTCATCGATTCAGAGCACAAGCTCGTATTTTGTTGATACAGCGCACCACAGGGTTAACAACGAGAGACAAGTCTAAGACCTTGGCACAAAGACTTTCTTGATGAATAATACAATGATGCTTGAAAACCTTTCTTCCCAAATAATTCTCAAGCAATGCAACAAAATCTTTTATTGTGCCACCCATGCAAGGCGCTCCAACTGTGCAAAAACTGTCTAATTTTGTCCATTCTACTTTGTTAACTTCAATTTCATTTTCAAGTTTCTTGAAAATGTCTTCACCAGCTAATTGGCGCAAATCAAGAAGTTCTTCCACAGTATCAAAATTATTGTTCGTGTAACGCACAAAGATGCTTAACTGCGCATTGTGTCTGTGATATCACAGCTTTCATCCAAAGTTAATGAAAAATATTTGCAATTTTGAAGTCCAGAGACAATTTGTGTTCCAACATCCTGGCCCATGTCATCTATATGACGCTTGACGTTATTTTTAGACAAAGCTATTTTATCAACCATATTTTTAACATTTAGATCACCGACATCTTGGGCGAAAAATAAAAGACTACTTTTTTATTATCTCCTCTCCATAAGAATATGGTTTTTTCATGCGGGTTAACAACAAAGAAAGTTCATAAGAAACCTTCACCATTGTTTCCATTTCGTCATTTCTCTTCTGGAACAAAGATCTTTGGCCGGCTTAAGATTTCTTTTTTTTTTATTAATAAATTCCGTTTGCAAATTTGATCCAACGGGATATTTGCTGTTGAAATCAATATACAGTTGCTTGCAATGACGGTCCAAGTTAAAATGTTTTGGAACTGCTATACAAATTCCACATATCAAATAGCCCTGGAAGCATTTTGATGTGTTAACACGTATTGCTCTTCCCAGACAATTTTAAAATCACGCGCTGCAATATCCACTTCACAATTTCTTTTCGATGTCGAAGGTTTACTCAAAAACATATTGAAAAGAAAATATTTTAAACAACTACACTCAACGCAAAAATCTAAAACCAGTTTTAGAAAAGGAAAAAAGCTTAACGTCTTGCTAAACAGAGTTTAAAATCAACTGAGTCTGACAGCTAGAAAAAATCTGTCGATGTTACGCTGCAAATTTTCTAGGCTCCGAATACAGTATTTTGATTAGTAATGGATGCAAGTGTTCTCCCTCTTTCTGCTTTATAAAGCGGCTACTTTGTGCAGATAGAATTACTTCTACCGTATCAACAACTGCTCTCCTAATATATTGCCGAATTACTTCTTGACATTACAGAAATCGTAAATAACCAACACCTTTGGAAAAACCTTTTTATCTGACATCACGCTGACAGCTATAAACACTAAACTTCAGAACTGCAAGGGGAATCTGAAATTTGAACAGAAATCCCAGGTGTTAAAAATTAACCGCCCCCAAGAGAGGGTGACTTTTTGGGCAGATTCGACCGTCCGAGAGAGAGAGAGAGAGAATTTATTTGCTTTTAGTCTCACATTACTCAACACTTTTCTCGGAACGTTACAATGCTGTGGAGTTGTAAGTTTTGGAGCATGATCTCAATTTTGGCGCTATACTGAAGAAAAGAAAAAATCTTGTTTAGCGCCTTTAAAATCTCACGCTGAAAATTCTGTTTTTTACGTATTCCCTTCATAATAATTTTCTATTGTAATTCAATTAATTCAGTAATCTTTTCAAGCATTTTTGTAAATTTTCAATAAGTCTTCGCGTGCTACAGTTACGACTCCCGCGTGCCACAATGTGGCACGCGTGCCGCGGGTTGGCCACCCCTGGCTTATTCCATGCATTTTTCATCAAATCGCACAACTGAAATTCCCCAAATTTCCCCCACCTTGAGTTTTTCCGTCACTTATGGCCTCACGCGAAACAATTGTTGAGCTATGCCCTGTTCGAAAACGTATTCATATACAGTACATGACGCTCCGGATAATAAACGTTCGGATAAACGACGTTCTACTGCACAGTAAATTTTGCGCATGGTGGCAGACTTTGCAAGAAAATGACTTGCTCATTTCAATATTCAATCTGAATGAGAATAAATTTAACTAAACATTCTAAACGAATAAACAGGAAAAAATCAAATTACTGAATTCAAAACCCAGATAAGCAATTTTGTATAATGATATATTATACATAGTTTTATATTTGTTTGCTTATTTACTTTGCACTTCGAAGTTACTTGAGAACTTTTTTATGCATTGATGGAAATGGAAATAAAATATTGCGTAGTTTTACTGTATGAATAAGACGAAAGTTATGCATAAATTTTCTCAGTAATTTTCTTTTTAAGTGTACGCATATCAAAAGTAGTGTTATTATTCATCTTAATTGGGAGGAATTTTCCATTATTCTATTTCTTTTAAGATTTTTTTCCAGTTTTTTAAACACTTGTTACTATAAATTTATCAATTTGTGTAAAAAAACTGATCTTACAGTTCATGAGTAATGAACAATTAATTATGATAATTAGGATTATAAAACGCTGAATCACAGTCTTTCCATCGGCATGCGGTCGTCTGACAGACTTCCTTCTGTTATTGTTTTTAATTTTTATTATGACTGTATCATTTCAAATAAAAGGAAGACTTTGATTCTCTCTCTCGATACAATTTTATAGTTTTTCATTTTGTGGGAGGTCTACGTTTTTAATGGTTTTTAGCTCAGTGTCTATTTATTACTTGGTCTTCTTTCGAAACTTAATCAAAGCTTTATCAATTTAAAATAATTTCACCACGTATATGGAATAGTAATATACAGTCGACTCTCGATAATTCGAAGTTGAAGGGACCATTGAAAAACTTCGAATTATCAAGAGAGTAAGAAAGAACTCCCGAATTTTATTTTTAACACATTTAAATTTTAAACTATGTAATAAAACAACAATTGTGTACATATGTATAAAAATACTTAAAAATAATTTTAAAAAGTACATATTACACAGTATAAATATCATACAAAAGTTAAAAGTCACATATTAAAAGAATACATTCATATAGTAATTCTCGAACGGTCTCTTACATCTCCCCCTCCATATCTCTTCCATTCCTCAAAGGAAAAAACTTCGTTTCGCACCCGGTTTCCTCAGACATTGACATTGTCCTCAAAACTATTGGTTCTTCAAGGCAGGGTCCAGTCCGGCCCGTGCCCTATTTAGTGCCACTTTCTATAAGTTACACAGATGAGCCATAAATCGTTGTGTCAGTCTGACGCAGAAAACACAATCTTCGCCTGAGGAACCGAGAAACACAAAGAAAGTGTAACAAATAGATGATCTTCAAAGAGGTTACATTACAGGGGAGACATGAAGAGACAATACAACTCAAAACATGTAAGCTCCAACCTGTTTGCTACAGGATAGATAGTAAGTGTTCGAAATGTCGAGTTTTATAAGATAACTTCGAATTACATTACGTGTTGTAGTCTGGCCAACCACAGATTTTACTTCGAAATATCGAGTGTACTAAAACCTTTAGTTTTAGTTTGAAATATCGAGAGTTTTTCTAGGGGCTGAGCATATGCTTCGAATTAGCGAGAGGTTCGTATTATCGAAAGTTTGAATTAATGAGAGTCGACTGTATGTACTGAAAAATATTTTTTGTTTTTGAAAGTGATGGATACTTGGAAATCTTCATATTCGGACGCATCATATTTTTTCGAACAAGGTTTAACAAGATATTTTCTGAATTTTATTTTCAATAACTAATAAGAATATTACTTATTCGATCTACTTTGAATGGTTATTTTTTAGATGCGTTTTAAATAAAAATCACTGCATGTAGAGTTAACCACAAAAAGAAAAAAAATAAGAAAGTTACTGAAATAAAAAGGTATGATTTAATTCCCGTGTCCAAGAAAAAGATGCATAGGTAGTCCAGATATTTCCCCAAATTTAAAAAGTAACTTTTTTATGTCAGATTTCATTTTACAATATATTTAAAATAGTATCTTATTAGTTAACTCACTAAATTAATTCAACTTTTAACTTACTTATTTAAAAAAAAACACTACATTGTGCTTTGATTCTCGGACGGTTATTATTGTATAAGCAGGATTAATTTTTATGTTCCTCTTCTTTAATATTTAACTACAATTTTTATTATTATTTTTAGAAGCTTAGTGATCAATTACAATTTGGAATTCTACAACTTGGAAAATATTGATTTTTTAATGTATCTAGTTAAAATTAAGCCGCAATGATAATACAGCTAACTTATAATAGCTTTAGATATAAAATATATTAGATTTTTTTATAAAACTAATAATAGGACCTATAAAATAAAATTACAAAAAAATGCCAATTTTTGGCAAACTTTATGATTTTAGGGCAGTCGGATACCTTAATTTACAGTGATAAGCCATAACGAGTCGTAAAACACAGCAATCAAAACCACTAAGTCTTTCCTAGAGGGAAAAAATGTATCCTGTTCATAGAAAATATTTTGGAGCGAAAATCGAGGCGTGGGGAACTCAGGCCCCCCGAGTACCTTAAGAGCGTTTGCCACTCCCAAAGGGGGGGGGGAGATGTGACAAATGCATTTTTGCATTTTAGTTACCAGGATGATTGTCATATAGAAGGATACTGATAAGGTCATTGATAACAAATAAACAATTTTCCTAGAATTAAAGATTTCCTGAGCTGGGGTTGATTCTGTCCCCACGCGCCCGCTCCCGGTTTAAAAACAACATCTTTCTTACAAAATTATAAGAATTTTTAGATGAATATTTTCAGTAGTGAAAAATGTTTTGCATTTACTGTGTTTCTGTTTTTTAAAATAAATTCTTACTAAATATATACCATCTCATAAACATTCTCAACCAACATGTCCAATGCACTTTTCCTCATAGATTTAATCATATAACAGAGACCTAATATGCCTGTAGCGTTTATCATATTTTTTTTCAAAGCACGTATTTGAATTTCTTTTTGTTTCCGCATCTGGAGCAAATATCTTGTATGAAACGCTCAAAGAATTCGAAATGTTGGGTGTATCAACCAACAATAAATCCAATAGACCGTTTGTGGGCTGCCTCAATAGGACGTCTCTACCACCGTGGGGGGCCTGATATAAACGTCTTTTAACTCGTAAGGTGCGCTAATAGACATGTCATATTCTTCTAGAAAATAAGTACGTGATGCTGGGTTGCTTCGGAGTGGGCAGTGTCTCGAAATAAAGAATGAATATAATATATTCAAAATCAAGATGTACACTCTGATTAGAAATTCACACTGATATTCTGAAAGCTAATAATGGTACGTCAGATTTTATTATTGTTGGGAAGAAAAAATAAAAATAAGCGCATTTCGTTTGTATACAAATCAATTTGTTTCTTTTTAACACATATTTGCATATGGTGTGAATAGACGTCAAGCTGTCTTTCTAAGTTGAAGATTCAGAATGAGGCGTAACAATCCTTTGAATGAAATTTATTTTACGTTGAAAACGTTACACAAAAATATATATTCTCATCTTTTACATGACTTAAAATACCACATTGCATTGCAACTGTAAAACGTTTTTTTTTTTTGTCAATGTGTTTTAAATATATATATTTTAAAAAACTTAAAAACACGCTTTTATAGTTAATCAAACTTTGATGTATTTATATTAACCATGAGCATTTTAACTTTAGGGTTGTAACTTAATATTTCAGTCACCAAGTCTGGAAATTGGATCTGGAATTAGTCGCCAAATCTGGAAATGGGAAATTATTAATCCTGATGATTCTCGTCAGGATAATGGAAAAAAATTATTAAATTATTGTATTACCATCGGTCCTTGACGAGTGTGCAAAATTTCGAACTAATCTGACCTTTTAAAGTGGGTAAAAATCCAGTTCAAAGATTCCGTTACATACAGGTGAAGCTAATTAAAGCGTGTTAAAAAGACGTGAAACATTCTCTTTTCGACTAAAATATGCATTTATCAGTAAACTAAGAGTATTTAGAACTAAATGGAACCAGAACCAGAGTATTATATTTTTTTTTTAATCGAAAAATGGGATATAAAATATATGCCGTTGATTTCATAGTAGATAGCTGTATTTTACTTAATTCATTCATTTCGATTAATCTGATGCATAAAATTTTTCTTTACTTTCAAAAGGAAACATTAAAAAGAGGAAAGCGTAACAGTTTGTTCACTTAAGTTCAAAACTCATTTTTATTAAAAGAATAATGCAAAAATATTGTTCCAATATTTTTGCAAATGTGTGAATTCAGTTTATTATAAATCATCTCGAAAACTTGAAAAGTGACTGTATTCATCAGCCTGAAGGGTCTACCGAGTTTCAGATAGTTCGCGTTCTCTAACTCTCCTTCAATAATAACAAAGTATAATTAGCAGCAAAATAAAGCTTGAGATCTCCTTATATCTGAAGGAGCTAAAAGTACTAATTTGTAGCCAAGCTTTTTTGTTTCAGTATTGGCTGAAACGTATTTCAAAACTCATTTTAGAGAAGAAAAATTATCATCATATATGTATTCAACCCACGAACTATATCAGAAGATTATTTAAAATTGAAGCAGAGGGAAAAAAGGTTACTTTATACCTTTCCACTTTAAAAGCAAAAAAAAAAAAATCTGTTATATAAAATACCAAGATTAAATTCTGAGAACTAACTGGACAACATATGTTCTTACTTAAAAAATAATGTTATTCATATCATATTATCGTTAAGGGGTCCCTTCGTAATGCTAAAAAGGATTGCTTAAGGAAAATTTGTTGTTTTTTTTTAAAATGACTGATTATACAATTACCAATTTTTATGTATATTTAGTGAATTATGTTTCATTATTTTTAAGCATTTCCTTAAACTTCGATTTTTTTTAGTAATCATCTGTGGAGTAAATGCTAAAAGCTTCCAAACAATGAAAATTTTAAACATTTTAACCCACAACCTTTTAATAATTTTCTAGGCAAATTTTCTCATTAAAATATTTATTTATAATAGTATTGATATGTGTGCAACGTTTAAAAGTTTTAAAATGAGTAGAATTTTCAAAAATGTTCTTTTTTTGTATTGTTCTTACACCCTAGGGCAGTGGCGTAACGTACACCCCCAAATCGTGTGGAGGGGGCAGGATTCTTAGGGACCAAAGACTGGCTTGGGCTCCAAAACCTGACTTTGCAGGGGGGCTCAAATATTCTCCATTGCCCTAAAGAAATTGCGATTTAAAGTAAACATTTCTACCTTTAAATTATGAATATTATAATTTGGATTGCTATGCAATACTTCTAATTTAGTTAAAACTTAAGTCGAAACTGTATTAGAAGCAGAAGAAGGCATAGTTTAATTTCCAATAAAAATTGAAAAATCAGTTTTTCTACTGGTTTTTGTGAAGTAACTCTCTTTTTGTACTCTTAAAATTGTACAATCTTACATATTTAATAATATAAGTTATCCCAAGTAATTCATAAATTGTGGAAATGTGGCTTACAAAGAGAGAAAATTAGAGAGAAAAGCTTCATGATTCTACTTATATAAATAAAACACAAACTTTACGAATGAAAATCTTGATAAATGAAGAATACAATCTAGAAGGGATAAAATTCAATATGGCGGAACAAATCATGCAGCAAAGTATAAGAAACTATTTTTTTCTGTTAGAAATTATTTCCAATTTTCTTCTCTAAGAATTCAACATTGTTATACGAAAGAACGAAGGAGCACAGTTCACTGAATGAAGATGTCAAACGTAACAGTTAACAAAACTACTACGAGATACTAAAGGGATATTAACATCCTCTTTTCCCCCAGATGTTTCCCGTTATCCTTGTGCTAAAGCGGTCTATAAGTATTGTTGTTCTTTCGCAGCAGTTCTTCATCAGGAAAATGGACGAGTACAGGTTTTCAACTCTGTCGACTTATTCCTCCAATTTTTTTTTCTTGTCTGGAAGCAAAAAAGAACTGTAAAAATAAGTCTCTTCTTTTAGTTCTCTTTATCAGATAAAAAGAATTTCGTCGGTGAAATTTACGACTGGGCGCCAGTCAAGGGAAGAATCAAATAAACTAGAAGCACGTGGTGGAATATTTTGAAAACGCCCACTTCGGGCACACACCAGACGTCGCCTACAAAACACCCGGAAATGTGACACATATATATATTTCGTAATAAAAATGTGGCATTAAGGGTAACTAAAATATGCAAGCTGGATACGACTCTAACTTATGGGAACGGAAACTATAAATTAAATTGTTGTAAAAATTTAAAAATGGAAGCTAGGCTTAGTTTCCTCTGGTCATTAAATTAAAATAATTTTGTATATTTTTGCATGATTCCCTCCGGAAGCAATTTTTAACTAAAAAAGTTGCTGCTGTTTTGAGAGAAGAGATTCTGAAATAAACTAATTTATTATAAGATCGTCGAAAATAAATTGCTTCTCAAGCAATCCATTTCCATCTTAAGAACTGCTTTTTCTTACAAATTGCCTTTTGAATACTAATTTTTTAACCGTAATTTAGTCAAGATACCCTTTAAAATTTCTGATTGTACTGCTACCATTCAAACTTGCTAAAAAAATTTACTAAGCTTGCTAAATTTAAAACGTATTTACTGCTAAGTTGTCATTATGTTTTTTACCTTATAATTTACATGATGTTAGATATGAAACCAACAATTCCTTCTCATTTTAATTCAGTCATTTTACTTATGCCATGTTTTGTCAAAATGTAATAATTTTTGTACGTGTTTTTATCAAAACATCATATAATTCTTTTTAATTAAATTTATTTACATTTTTTAATCTTTATTGAATTATATTTGTAATAACCTTACAATATTTTCACTAGCCTTTTAACGTTCATTATGGTTTTCATGTATTATCTAATATTTTTAACACTTACAAATTAAGAAGTAATCTGGATTTTTTAAAAAAATAATTCCGTCAAAATATTATTATTTACCCCAGCAGTAAATGATTTCTAGACTTCAAATAAATCTATGCAATTCTGAAAAATATTAGCACGCAATAGGGCATAAAATCTTTATTGCAAAAGATAATATTTGAAAAGATTAAAAAATGTAAAATATCTTAAGAGAAAATATTTAAAAATAACTTTAATGATCAAATAATTTAGATGTATTATCTTCAAAAAAATTCACACATTTTCAACAGTTTCATGCATTCACTTCATGTAAAGAAAAAATTGGCAGTCATAAAGACTGCCGATAGAAGTGAAAACTTTGAACTTTTAGTATTAAAATTTGAAATTTCATAATGTTTGAAATAAAATTATCAACATCAATCTGGTTTTCACATCTATTGACACTCCGAGCAACAACTAAATGCATGTTTATATGGTTTTTATTATTTAAATAAATTACAGGCTGTACAAGATCATGACAAAATATAAACACAATTCAATTGAAATAACAATTAATATACTGTCATATCATTTATGGGTAGAGTATTTGTATTCACTTACATTTTAATGTACTTGATATTTAACATTATTTCAATTGTTTTCATCATTGTCATCATTAATTTCAACAATACTTAGACTTTTTGTACTTTTAATTATTTCATTTTGTTTTAAAAATGATACAATAGGCTGATGGTAACTAAAGTAAGAAAGAAAAATGTTTGATTCAAATTTATCTAAGTATCGTGTTAAAACCGCATCGATCATCGTTTTATATTTTGTAGTACTGAGTTTTCGGTCATTGGATATATTTAAATTAAGTGTTTCATTTAGAAAATCAATTAGTGGTAGATTTTTATCATCTGCAAAGTTAATATTGAAGTCTCCACTTAAAATCACCGGTACATTATATATATTTTTTTTTCGCTAAATCTTTTTTCGAGTATTTCAGAACCTTCTTTTGCATAAATCATCAAATTTTCGAATAAAAATTGGTGTATCTGTCTCATAGATTTTCCGGGCGAAATATAAACGGCAACCATTAGTATGTATTCCCCATTCTCGGAATCGCAACGAGCAATGCACAATATATACACATTGAACTTTTCACTAAATCCATTCAATTTCACTTATAAGATATACCCAGCACTATATGTCTGCTGTATAGCTACAGATATACTGCTATGAGCATGTCGGTGAGGCGAATGCACGAGATTTCACCTATCCAAAAAGTGTCTAAGGCGAACAGCACACTGCGCGTGAGTCAGTCAGAGCATGTCGGTGACGCGAACCCATAAGATTTTCCCCTACCAAAAAGTGCCCAACGCCGCTAAAGAAGTTTTCACTTCGAAAACCTGATTCTGTTGATTCATTTAAAGAATTACTGACAGGTTTGTCTAAACACGAACTTTAAGACTAAAATAAGAAAACATGTTGCAAATTTTTTGTACGAAAACCTTTCTTTTTAACAACCTTTTATAACCTTCACTTGTATGTAACGGAATCTTTGAACTTAATTTTTTACCCACTTTATAAGGTCAAATAAATTCGAAATTTTGCTCACTTGTCCAGGACAGATGACAATACAATAATTTAATAATTTTGTTCAATTGTCCTGATCAGGATCATCAGGATTAACGATTTTCTATTTTCAGATCCCATCCCGCAATTGGCGACTAATTTTAGATCCCATTTCCAGATTCTGTGACTAATTCCAGATTTGGTGACAAAAAGATTAAGTTACAACTTACAGTTAGTTCGATTAACGGAGTTGTGTGTGTGTTTAGTTTTTAAAACTATAATTTTCAGTCATTTTATTAAAAGAAAAAATAACTTATATTACAGTTCAATGAGTGTGAAATTTTTAAAAGTGTTCTCTCATTCAGAGAATTTCTATTCATAACTAAGAGAAACCAATTTTGAAATTAAGTAAATTTTTAAAAGTTTAACAGCCAAGAAGTAAAAAATAGAAGTGTTGACACGAGCGTAATGCAAAATATTAACTTTACTTTTTGCATTTTTTGTACCTCAAAATATAAAAATATCTTTATTCCATTAACTATAACTTTTCATCACATAACGTTTTATATATATATATATAATATAATATATATATATAATATAATATATATATATAAATGAAATAGACGTTGCGATGAATGGATTTTTAAATGAGATTGATAGCAGTAAGTGATGAAGAAACTTTTATTCTTGAACACATAAAAGCAAGACAAGACAACACAAAGAAAACGAATGCACACTGAGCTGCAGCGCTACATGTTTACAGAGACAAAATACAGAAGCGAAAAGAGCGCGTCTCAGGAGTCTCGTATATATAGCAGCTTAATCACTGATCTGTGTGGTGGATGATGTAGTTTAAAATACTCTCGTTGGCGGGATTAGCTTATTACTAAACGTTGTCTAAAGGATGACAAAGTAATTAAAAGTTATTAAGAATAATTCATATGGATTATTACATATATATATATATATATATATATATATATATTCACATGGTTCTCATAAAAAAATGTTAGGAACGATTGAAATATTTTTCAAAATGGCCAAATAAAAAATTTATTAAAATAATCTAATCCATTTGAAGTTTATTTGCATGCTTTCACCAAAAATGAACTGAAATACTTATCATACATTCTAAAGCTTAAAATATTTTTCAGAATAGTGCGGTTTCTTAAAACTCAAAAATACAAATGATTTATTTTTTCTTGATTTTTATTTCGTAAAATGTAATCAAATAATTTGATGAATATTTAAATTAGTAAAAGTATGGAAGAAAGTCGTTATGTACAACAATAATTATTTTTTTCAAAAAAATGAAAAGAAAAGAAACGCTAACAAACTGTTATGCTATACATTCGGAAACACGCAATGTGTGTAGCATTGTTCGATTTTCGAAAAATTAAAATCCCTTTATAGTTATAATTAATTTGATTATTTGATTACAGCTATTAATTTTCGGTTCTGAATAAAGGAATGGGTTCCAGGGAAATGAAAAATGAAAGTTGCTCAGAAATTATTGAGGTAACACTTGAGGCGATATTTCCCTCCGTAAAATTCCATCCTTTCTAAAGTTCGGCTAAACTTTGAATGTCCCAGATCCATTGCTTTCCCTAGAGCCCTGCGGTAGAGAGCATCAAACCCATGATCTTCAGCAAATTCTTTCTTAGTTAGTGCTATAGTAACCTCTCACCTTGTTCATTCACTATATACAATGCACGAATTGTTCTCTGAAACCAAGTAATGGATAGTAACAAAAACACCTGTCCAATTAAGCAAATTAATTGATCTCACACTTCACGTTTCACTCTGCACGCTTTAGGTAATTAAAAATCAGTTGAGGCTCATTTTAGAAATATGAGCACATTTAAACATAAATAATATCGTTCTTTTTATAATTAATGACCTGACACAAGCTCTTAATTTTCGATTGAATGTTTTAACTTTCGTCATTTGCAGGAATCTCTCTCAAAAAGTATAATATTCAGTAAGAACTTGCATATACACAATGAAAATCGTTTAACGGGAAACTGAGTTTACTCAAATATTTTTTCGTGTGAAAACAATTTTGTGTTAAAGGATATAGCAAAAAATAAATAAATAGAACAACAACAACATATATTCAACAAAATTAAGTTTATTAGAGTACATTTTGTTCACGTAGATATGCATATATGCATGTATTTAATAAAATTAATGAAACTAAAACATTCACAAGAACTTAATAATGAAAATTTAATACAGAATTTTCAAGTTTTTTTAAAAGCAAAACATTTATTGATTTTTTGGAAAATAATTTGATGTTTTTCTTTGAGTTGTCTTTCTTAGCATCAAATTGTGGCCAAATTGTTAGATGTCGGCAATTTCGTTATTGATTTCACCATTAGAATAATCGTCCAAGTAACTATGCATACTTATCACGATGTTCTTCATTTTGGATCATGTGAGAACAGAGCTTTTAATAAACTCCAAAATGCCTTTGTCTTCTATAGTTGGACCTGTGTGTGTGTGTGTGTGTGTGCACCATTTATTTTAATTTATTTCAGCGAATTCTTCCGATGATACAATAGAACAGTCCAATAGTACAAAATTTTTTCAAACATTTCATTAAGTGTTCGTTTCCAAAAACGACATTTTTTCGTGTTAAGCGATTTTTGTTTCGTGTTTAGAAAAAAATGCATGTAAATACATGAGTTTTTTGGAACCGTTGTATTATTTCGTGTTAGCTCTGATATTTCGTCTTAAGTGTTTTCTCGTTAAACGTGTATTTCACTGCATATAATATATATGTACTGTCTCTTCATAAACGTAAATAAAAAAGATCATAGATAAAAAAAAAAGAAGTCCTTTAAATAAAACAAGTTGAAAAGCTTGTGATAGATGAACTCTGTTTAATTAGGAATATTCATTTTATTTGTTTGTTTTTTCGTTCGTATCAAATTAAGAGCACTTGAAAACATTTTTAACTGAAAAATGTAAATAAGTGAATAAATTTGGATTATGATTTTAAATTTCTGTTTTAGAGATTTGTTTTTAGTTCATTGTTTTGCTTCAAAATTTGAAGTCGTTTTTCTTTAAACTTTTCCTAATTAAAAGAATTATTTTTTTAAAAAAAGAACACCTTTACCATTGATTTCAAAATAATACTTAAAAAAAATAAGAAAAGGAACTTTACTTTTTTTTTTATAGCCAGATCATCAAATATCCCAACCATGCAAGAGGTTTCTGAATAATAAATTTTTTACTCCCACACACTGAGTATTTTTTATCTTATTACATAAATTTCTAGTTAATTTCCCGCCCTGAAATTATCTCACCAAATACTAAAAAAATGAAATATGATAGAAGATTTTATGACTGTTATCTCTAGATTATCTACCATCTTTAGAGAGTAGATAAAAAAAGCCAACACCTAGGGCTGGATCATGAAAAAATCAGAGTAGACTTGAAATATTACTTCTTCCAAAGAATTTAATTGCAAATTATAAAGAATTGAAGCATTCCTTTTCTGTACATGTCTGGTTCTTACAATAATAATAATAATATTAATAATAATTTTAAAAGATAAAATAAGAGATTTCAGTTTAGTTTAGAGAAATGTGTGGAAAGAAAATTTGAAAAAAATATACTTCTGAGGTGCTAATGTAGAATGTTACAAATTTGAAAAAAAAAAACAAATTTTTTAGGCAGAATTCCAAAACAAAATATTTCTTACGTAGTATCTATTATTCTACCATCTATTTGAATTACGAAAAGCAATTATGTCTTCATTACGAAAATACACTGCAACGTGACCTCCATATTCCATGTAGAGAAAAGGAATAAAAAACAATTCATTTCCAAAATCAGAAAAAATATTTGGCATCCATATGACAGCAGCCACACCTTACAGATCTTTATTACAGATGCATTTATCAGTCTCCTATTCTTACAGCCTATCCATACAATGCCCTACGGAGGAAAAATCAGACTGGTTTGTCTTGTTTGGCTCCTTATCGCTCTAATTGTTCCTTTGAGAAAACTTGACCTTTCATTTACAAATCACTACTTCAAGCCATTTAAACTATCAATAAAAACATACAAATTTATCGTAATTTTATTTATTTTTTAAAATTTTCCTCTATTATTTTTTTTAGATTAAAATTAAAGTTAAATCTGAGTATATTTATTTATTTAAGAGAGATTAATTTTTTTAGTAAATGTATCCGGAGTGTAACGACACTTTCAACACAAAAAGTAAGATCGAAATTTATGGGTTCGCGTTATTCACCGGGTTTTAAAATGATATCTTTAAAAATTAAAAAAAGATGAGCATAGAAAAAATTAGACATCTATATATATATATCGAAATACTGTTGATGAAAAGAAATGGCATCCCCTATGAACCTTATAAGGTCGTAGTTGAAGTATGCTATTCTTTTAAAAGCTTTGAATATTACTTCGAACAAATCTTTAAGACTTAAGAGCATTACGCACGTACATTTCAGGTTTTTTTTTCGTAAAAAAGGGGAGCGCGTTATATTGCGAATATACCTAAAAATTTAAAAAATGCAGTTGGAAGTAAAGATGCGCTATACATGCCGGATTTTACGGTACTTAAAAATGTTCAAGGGTATTTATTTATAGAATTCTAGAATCAAAACAGATTGTATCCCTTTCTTCATTGTCAGTCTTTTCTGATATCTTCCAGTTACTAATAATTTAAGAATTCTTTTTAGCTTGTTAATTTTTTTTTTGTTTAAAAGATGATAATTTAGTGTAGGAGTATTTAGAGCAGGGGTCGGCAACCTTTTAGCTGCGGGGCGGGCCAAGCCAATCTACCAATATGGTTCAGCGTGCCATTTTTCAAACAATTCTATTCCCACGTTAAGGCATGCAGAGTAACTGAATAGAGGTAAATAATATAGATTTACAGCTTTATTATACATTAATTTTGCATCATTTAAAAATATTCATTAACATAAAAATAAACAGTATGACTCCGACCCCTGATTTAGAGTATAGTTTTGGGCAAAAGTATTTATTTTTTTCTTTTTAGAATGGGAGAGAGAGAGAGTTTACTTTCAAAGTTAAGTATAAGCCTCAGAGCCCTAGTTTCCTGTTGGCGTGGTGTGGAAGTTAAGGGGGGGGGGTAAAAACTCAGGTGTTCGTCTTTGTCACTTGTCGGAGGTTCAAAATTACGTTCCCCGTTGCCAATAGCAATCGGATTGCAAAAGAGAGTGACTCGCTAATCAACACTCAAAGTTAAGTTTATAATATTACTTTTTAACTGTCGTAATCAATCATTTAAACTTAAGGCAGGCATCGATCTCATGAGCAATTATTGCATAATATTTTCCGTGAATGAGCAATTATTGCATAATATTTTCTGTAAATGCTCAATTATTACATAAAATTATTCTAAATATACATTCAGAACGTTTTTTATGCCTATATTTTGTAGTAAGAAAATGTAAGTAAGATAATAATTGTCGAAACAATACATTAGCTGTGTTTTATATTTAATTATATTTATATGCCCCTTATTTTATCATATCAAAATTATGTCCAGTTACATTAAACATTACAAGAAACATATTTTATTCTCCATTATATATAACTATTCCCTAAACTAATTATTAACTATTCCATGTTTTTATTGTTATGTAAAGACAGAGATAACACAGATAATATATGTGTATAAACATATACATATTTATAGCTCCAAAATGCAACAATAAAATATTTAACTTGTTTAAGTTGTAAGATTTATACATGATATCAGTAAATTAGGGTAAAATGATTATCATTTTAATTTTCATCATGTTATTATAGGCTTCGAAACTTATTATCAATCAAAATTTTTGAAATTATATATGTTTATGTTTAAATGGCCAGAATTTGACTCAAACGTTAAGGCACTTTCTAATAACTCAAATACAAATTATTTGTTTTAAGGTATCCGACTACATAAAATTGTGAATTTTGCCAAAAATTGACACATTTTTTATGATTTTATTTTATAGGCAATCCCATTAGCTTTATAAAAAACCAAGTTTATTATTTTCCGTTTACTAGAGCAATCACTACACGTGTTTTAGTAAAAGCAAATCCATTGCTTACAGCACTATATCATATTTTAAAGCGCATTTTACTCAAAATATGTTTTTTTAATGCTTAAACGGGCCAGTGATAGCTCAAAACGTTTTGAAAATAATTATCTGAATTTTTTTTGTGTATGTTCTGTATAATAGTAGAAGTGTTTTAACCTTCAGATTTATCAATCACTGCTTTATTACAAAATTTACAATCCCGTATGTTAATATAATCACTGCTTTTTTGAGCAATTTCATATAATAAGTAAGATAAAGTGCTCTAGTTTTTGTAAAAATTAAAATTTCTCTCATCCTGAGGGTAATTTCAAAAATGAATAACATAGCAACACATCAGACTTGAAAAATTTAAAATTTGTTCATAAACGTTTGGAACAAAATGGATCCCGTTTATGTTATTTTTTGTAAATTTTTACCCATTTTGTCACATTTTAGTAATACTAATTTCTTTTTCTCTTCTAATTTTAGCACATTTTTCTTAAAATGTATTAAACAAATCTAAGAACAACAAAAAAAAATTTCCGTATCTCCATTCTTTTATTTTTTTTTAAAGTTGTCACAAGGATATTTTAAGAAGTGTTGATTAGAGCAGCCTTACGATCTTAAAGTTAAACTAGACGAATTTGAGGAGTTTAATCTTGAAAACCACAGATGTGAAAAAATATATATAATTAAAGCTCTTACAATAGCTCACAGAATTATATTTAGTATTCGAATAATACAGTTTTTTCGATAAATTTTCTCTAAAAGAACATATTTATAAAATGCATAAAATTAAAAAAATACTAAGTAAGAATTTTGGAAAAATTCCTACTTGTTTATACAGGATATTTACAAAATATTGAATTCTTCAAAATAAAAATTAAAGTTTAAAATATATATTTCTATTTTAAAGAAAACTCTTCCAGAACAAGCTTGAAATCCAGTGGTCTAAGCTAATGATCATTTAATAAGTTTGATTTATGTTTATAATTGCATTTCTAATTAGAATCGTGTAATATATACCATAGGGTTCTAATCAGATACAGTACAAAACTACACACATTAGAATTCCTTCGTCAACGTATAAAAATTAAGTGGCTCTGTGTATAGAAGCAAAGCATTCCTATTAATGATTTTCATTTTTCAATGCCTGTATTTTTAAACCACAGAAGGAATCTACAATAAGCATAACATATATTTCAAAATTATCCTGTTATTTATTAGTTATGATGCACACCGTCGAATTTATTTCAGAATATGACTTTGTACTTATCCATACAAACAAATACATATTCATTACAATACTTTAAAAGTTTAACAATAACCTTTAAATCATGGAATAATATTGCAATTACAAGTACTTCGATTGGCGACTATTTGGCGATGAATGCCTGCAAAGCAGCCAGACTTCTTTTGTTTTTTGGAATTGCCCTCCGACTTTAATGAGAATTTTGAGCCGACAGTAATGATACTGTTAAAACACATGATCAGTCATATTTCAGGAAATTTCGGTGACAGTGGCAGTTGCTAATGGGTTAATTGCTCTCTTATTAGATTTAATAACCGAGGGAACATCAGTAATCCGATTTCCCTTTTTTTTCTTCGGATTGTTTTATGGAATATCTAAAACTGTAGAAACTATGTTTCATGTGTGGTCTGTTTCTCTCTCTTGGTGTCACAAAATCATGTGTTTCTGTCATAACTTATGTTTGTCGCTGTTAAACTGAATATTTATATATAAGTCACTGATTTTTATCGAGTGAAAACCTTTTTTAGAGTACCAAATAAACCGGAATATATTATTGATGTTTGTATATTATATATCTTTCACTAATTTTAATCATTCTTCCTTGTTTGCAATCTTTTTGTAAAACATTTCTGCATAAAAATATTTATTTAGATTGTAATGGCCTTGCCTGCTCACCTAAAGGTGTGGGAGGATTGGAAGGAAGACTAGCCATAGTTCACGAAACAATCAAATTTATTCACAATATTAACCACAACTCAAATGCAATCGATCAAGATTAGAGATGCACCCAATTTATAACTATACAAACAATTAAAGAGGTACGCGAGATATGAGAAGACTTTAATACTAAATACACTTATTCAAGTTAATAGCTCTGACTTCTTAGTTATTTAATCTAGACTTAATCTCCAGTAACAATTCGTTACCTTAAGTAATTCAACTATCAAATATTAAATATCCTCTATTCACATTCAATTTGATTAATCTCTGCTCTGCTAGCAGTCTATCCTATCTCTCTTTCTAAACTGAAAACCTAGACTATATATAGTAGTCTTAATTTACAAAACCACGGTTTCTTCTTCGAAGAGGAGTTTTATAATAAAATAATTTTTCAGGCCCAGAAATTCCCCTAGAAGATTATTAGTATACAGAGCGTGGATAGAACTTCACAAGATCTTTAACAATAATTAAATTTAAAGACAAAAAAAGTTGAAAAGCACAAATAATTAGCAATTTTTTTTTCTAAGCTTGCAATAGAAAATTTCATAGGCGTGTATATTTAACATATAATTATCGTTAAAGGCCCTTGTTCATTAAACACTTAAATACCAGTTCAATACATTTATACTAGACGTGGGCAATTGTTTTGCCTTAAGAGCCACTTATGGAAGCAGGGGATAACGGAGGACCTCACCTTTTAGAACAGGAATACTCAATCTTTTTTCTCGCCGAGCCGCAAGTATATGGCAGATATTTCATGGTGGCCACAAGATGAAGATTAATGGAAAAAATACCGTAAGATAGGTGGCAATATTGGACACTTCAAACGTAGAAAATTGATTTAAATATTTATACTCATTTTTGTTTACTATACTATATTAATATCTATAAAACACGCATAAAAAATTTTCAGCTGTATGCCTTTTTTACTGAGTTATGGGATAGTTTTGGTTCCCTGTCATCCATGACCAAACCCCTGGCTTACATTCTACCATACAAAGTTGCTAAACTGTTTGATAATTTGATTTTTTTTTCTTTTGTCAAAGCCTTTCTTATTTTTACTTCAAATATTAACTTCTCAAATGCTAAATGGCAGCAAAAAGGAGCTTTGACTGAATTCCAGACTTAAGTCAGTATTTGTTTATAATTAAAAATCAGTTTCTCCCATACATATTGTCGCGTAGAAAGGAATAAGGCGATGTTATCCAATACACAATTTATTTTGTCGTAGTGTTTTACACGGGCAGCACCACAACTGAAGACCTATCCAGCTGCAGTACTTTTATAAACCTGGTGGAGGGTTCTAGAATAACCACCAGGGGAAAGATTAACATAAATTCAATTTACATAATTTGCAAATGTCCATAATAATAAATAATGAAAGTCATGATTGAATTTAACAAACAAATATCTGGGAGGCTCGAACCCGAGCCACTTGCATTGTAGAGCAGTGCTCTAACCGTTCGGCCACTCAGAGCGTATCAGTTTGTGACATTTCTCCCTCCTTAGGAGACACAGCGACCCGCTGTAGTTGTTTCGAACGGCTTCTTGTAATAGGTCCAAAGTAAACTTGTTTAGGGTTCCTTTTGTCACAAACAGTCCGGACTGGTTCCGTAGGTGACTTTTCTTGTTCAATATCTTCTAGCTGAAGGTCAGGGTCTTTATAAGGTTTCATTCGCAGAACATGTACCACGTCTCTTAATTTTCGTTTGGTGCGCCTACTATCACAAGGTTCCACTTCATAAGTCACTTCGGATAACCTTTTTCTCACCCTATAGGGTCCAAAGTATCGCTTTAACAATTTCTCAGATAATCCAACTTTGCGGATTGGAGTAAATATCCAAACCAGGTCTCCCTCTTTGTAATTCACTATCCGATGTCTTTCATCATAACGGCATTTGTCTTTGTCTTGTGCTCTTGTTAGATGTATTTTTGCTAGTTGTCTAGCTTCTTCGGCCTTCATTATCAGGTTTTGAACGTAATCATTCGCTGATTCATCGGGAAGAAAGGGCAAAATGGCATCTAGTAGAGTATCCACATCACGTCCATGAACAAGGAAAAATGGACTGAAACCTGTCGTCTCCTGCTTTGCGGTGTTATATGCAAAGGTAACAAATGGAAGTATGTTGTCCCAATTCTTTTGGTCAACATCGACATACATGGCCAGCATGTCAGCGAGTGTTTTATTGAACCTTTCCGTGAGGCCATTTGTCTGAGGGTGATATGCAGTAGTTAGCAAATGATACGTCAAGCATAAATTATTTACTTCTTTAACGAGATTCGACAAAAATGATCGCCCTCTATCGCTGATGATTTCCCTTGGTGATCCATGTTTCAGTATAACGTCTTCAACCAGAAATTTGGCTATTTCCGTGGCTTCACCGCTTGGTAGGGCCTTTGTGATAGTAAATCGAGTGAGATAATCTGTACAGACAATTATCCATCTATTCCCTTGCTTTGTTAGAGGAAATCTTCCAAGTAAATCTATCCCTATTTTAGCAAACGGGATATCCCCTGGCAATATTGGATGAAGCAATCCTGGAGGTCGCTGAGGTTGAGATTTTCGCCTTTGACACTCTCGACAATGAGACACATAGCGTCGGACACTGCGGTATAGGCCAGGCCAGAAATACTTCCGTCTGATTCGGTCGTACGTTTTGGCAAACCCTAAATGACCCGCTGTCGGTGCATCGTGAAGGCTTTTTAATACGTCCCCTCTAAGATGTTTCGGTATGAACAATAACCACTGCTTTCCTAAAGGATCGTAGTTTTTTCTGTATAAAATTCCACTAATTTCTTTAAACTTTGAGAAGTCTCTCTTTCTAATCATTTCGTCTCGAATATTTGCTACATCAGGGTCTTTACTTTGCTCACTTTCGAAATTGGTAATGGTATTAAGGAATGGTATATCTTCAGTGGGCTCTTCTTCAATTTTAAGCAGTGGGCTCCTCGATAAGCAATCAGCATCCTGGTGCTTTCTTCCGGTCTTGAAAACTATTTCCACATCGTACTCTTGAAGACGCAAAGCCCACCTTGCTAATCGCCCAGATGGATCTTTTAGATTCGCCAACCAGCATAAAGAGTGGTGATCTGTTACCACTGTAAATGGGTGGCCAAAGATATAGGGTCGGAATTTACTTATCGCCCAAATAACTGCTAAACATTCCTTCTCTGTAGTCGAATAATTTTTCTCGGATGTTGAAAGTGATCGGGATGCATAAGCAATAGGCCTTTCAAACCCACTCTGTATTTGTACGAGAATAGCACCAATGCCATATCCACTGGCGTCAGTATGTATTAAGGTTTTAGCTTCTGGTTTAAAGAAGCCAAGCACAGGATATCTCGTCAGCAGTGATTTTAAACGGATGAATGCTGATTGATGTTCTTCTTTCCATACAAATTTAACATCTTGCTTCAATAATTCGTGCAACGGCCTGGCGATGTCGGCAAAATTATGGACAAATCGGCGATAATAAGAGCAGATCCCTAAAAAGCTTCTAACTTGCGTAACGGTTTGGGGGGTTGGAAATTCTAGAACTGCTTCGACCTTCCCTGGATCTGGACGAATTCCATCTTTGTCCACTAAGTGACCAAGAATCTTAAGGCTTCTTTGACCAAAACGACACTTTTTATGGTTCAGTGTCAATCCAGCATCTCGTATGCACTGAAGCACCATCCTCAATCTCAAAAGATGTTCTTCGAAAGAGGCAGCGTAGACAACGACATCATCTAGATAACATAGACAGTGCTTCCACTTCATCCCTTTAAGGATACTATCCATCATTCTTTCGAACGTGGCTGGGGCGTTACATAACCCAAATGGCATAACCTTAAATTGGTATAATCCATCCGGAGTAATAAAAGCCGTCTTCTCTCTGTCTCTTTCATCGACTTCAATCTGCCAGTATCCAGACTTAAGGTCTATTGTAGAAAACAAGCTTGCACCCGAAAGGTTATCCAAGGCATCGTCAATCCGGGGTAAAGGGTACACATCCTTTTTGGTAATTTTGTTCAAGCGACGGTAATCCACACAGAAACGCCAGGATCCATTTTTCTTTTTCACCAGAACAACTGGGGATGACCACGGACTCTCCGAATGCTCTATGATGTCAAGCTTCAGCATTTGATCAACCTCTTTTTGAATTATTCTTCTCTCTTCAAAAGACACTCTATATGGCTTTTGCTTAATAGGTTGGCAATCGCCGGTGTTTATCTTGTGTTTTACTTTACTCGAGACTCTTATTTTGTTCTCAAAATCAAAAACATCTGTAAAGTCGTTAAGCAACTTCAAAAGATCTTTCTGTTGCGCCTCACGCAGTTCCGGGTCTACAAGGCATTTGAATTCTTTCACCGACTGTCTAGGGTGCTTCATCTGTTTTACTTCGATTTTGTCAGCATTCTCGTTCAAAGAACTTACCAATCCATCCTCAATATCCGTCATTTCGGCTATACACATGCCAGCTGGTATTATCTGTGGCTGAGAGGAACTGTTAGCAATCCAAATATCTATTTTACCATTCTAAAATTTTCAACACTCCATTTCAGTTCCCTGTCTCACTGTTTATATATTACCAACCGTTACAATTTCAAATAGAAATAAAAATCTTGCAATTCGTACCCATACGATATCGACAGCGAAATTGGTCGAGTTGATGGCTTGATTGATAGAATTTACGGCTAATTTTTTAATACATTGTTCTTCTATAACTTAATTTTTTTAGTTCAATGGGTCATGAGTGGATCACTCAGAAAAAGGCCAGCCGGCCACATGCGGGCCGCAGGTTGAGTATCACTGTTTTAGAATTATTATATTCATTAGTTAACTTAAAACTCAGAAAAGGTATAAATTGTGCTATAAAAATCAATAAATATAAGTTAAATAAAATAGTAGTAATTTTATTCAATTTTTACTGTGCTAATTTCATATCTATAGATGCAAGCACATTTAGTTTTAAAATCAGAGTTCAATCAGACAAATATATCACACTTTTTTACATTTTTTTAATCAGATGTGAGATTGCTTGTTGAGATTCTTAACACAGCCTGCAGATGAGCATCAACAAAGTTGGATCTGTATTTACTCTTGTTAATCTTCGTGCAAGAAAACACGCTCACAAATATATGTCGACCCAAGTATAGAGAATATTTTCACGATATTTGGTTTCTGAACTGCCTTGGCGGGCTGATATTTGCCCACCCCCGCTTATAATCTCTTTACATAGGAGACTTCTTTTAAAATTCTATGGAAGACAAAAATAGATTTTGAAAATGTAAACATTTCACCGAACTTATTAATGTAAAATTACTACATATTGATTAACAATCTTGAAGTATAAATAACTATCATTAATAATTAAGCAAAAAATATGTTAAAACGTATTTTAGCGAAGTTATACGTAATAACTTTTAGGATGTTTGATAAACAAATCAAGATGTATGCATTTTGCTTAGCGTTTTAATCTTATAATCCTTTTGTATTATATCTAAAAATCCAATCTTTTCATTAAACAGTTTGAAACATTTTTAGACATTTCATTTTTTATATATATTTAGATAATATTCTTCTTTTGGTAATTTAGCTTTATTAATACTAATGAAAAAAAGTACAAAGAAATCATGATTCACTCAAAATACAGAGGAATGTTTTTCATTACCAAACTGAGCATTCCCGCCCATAAGAAATAATTGTAACCATGAAACGCATAAATGCATACGATGTCTTCCGAAAGAAATTCCACCATTAAACACTCTAAAAAGAAAAACCCCACCTTTTTCACAGAAAAGGAGTGGCAAACACCTAAAGCTCAAATAAAATTGTGAAGAAGGAATTACAAAAACCACAACGACAAAATCCGTGAAAAATATTGTCGTTTCTTACCAGCCTTTTTTGGACTGATAGATTTTAATCACCATAATTGCTAAAAATGAACCGATAAAACCAATGATTTTCGTTAATTTTGGAGATCGGTAATCACCTTTGCGTGCTAAAAACTCGTTTTGTGGACCATCGTGTAATCCTTCAATGGTTATTTGTACTTATTGTGTCAAACCACCTCTGGGAAATTTATGGAAAATGTTAATAAATAATGGATATATTTCGACTGCTTTGAAAAATGATTACTGCGTTTTTAAATACTTTTTTTATTATGACTAAAAATACACCGAACGTATAGAATAGTAGAACAAAATGTTCTATTAGTCAATTGATTTTAACAGACGTTTCTGTATAATATCTACTATTATTTGAGGTTGAAATAACTTAATTTATAATGAGTTTCTCAAAGAAAAAGAAGCATGAATATAATTTCTGAGGTCAAACGTAGAAATCAGATATACGTTTTCGTAACTGTCAACTTCAGTGACAAATTTAGGTTCGATGGAGCCCTAGGCCCAAGTTAGTTTAACATCATTATATATAATAATAATACGGATAGTAACACAATGGATACGAATTAAATTTAGGTGTTGAATTTAGGCTACATTTAGATTTTTTAAGAAAAAAATGTTTGAAAAATCTAACGTTAATAGATAAATGCTATACTTGACGAAATATTATTAGTATCTATTTGTCAGAGATTTTTAATTTTACTGCTTACACGATTAATTATTTTAAAAAATAATTCTGCCCTTTTAATATTGACATCTTGAGGTTGTAAAATCAAGAAAAGAAATATTAAAATTCGGTGTTTTGCAGCTGATAAAAAACAAAATCTATTTCAAATTTGTATCGCCTCGAAAATTTTTGCGCCCCTAAAAATTTGCAACCCTAGATCCGGGCCTTGCGGCCTAAGTCTAAATCCGTCACTAGTTAACTTGAATCAAGAATGTAAATCACAAAGATATTACAGAGAATTATCTTTCTTTTACTGGAATCTTTATTTTTTCACTCTTCAATATCGAATTATTACTGTTTGCTCAAAAAGAAATTTTAGAGCAGCGGTCGTCAAACTTATGAAACTCTTGGGACACGCGCCCAGGGGCCCGAAAGAACTAGACTTAATCAGATTTTCTGGTTAGAAATTTCGATCTGTCAGTGCCAAGGGGTGCTTTTAAATCTTGACCAAATCCATTTACTCTTCAATAAACAATACACTAACTAGAATTTTTGAATGAATTGTACAATTCTTTCTTGAAGTGATTTGTCACTGCATGTATAATTCTACATATGTCAGTCTCATTTACGCGCGGTAGAAAAATAATTAGTTTTTTATCAGACTCTTTTCTAGCAAATGATCTGAAATGTGGTCATGGTAATTGCTGTCCAGCATCAAATATTGCTCCATAACTTGATAAAAAAAATGCAGGAAAAGCTTTGAAATTTTGCAGGCGTGTTTATAAAGATTCGAGGTATCAAATAAGCCTATAAAAAAACTTTCGGTAGTTTGATGAGTTTTTTGGTACCATATATCGCCTTAAGCAAAATTGGTTTGAATTATTTGTGTTTTCGATAGTTTTTAATTTTAGTACTCCAGCCTGTGTTATATAAAATTATAATATTCAACAAATCACTGATATGTAAATAGGTTTTCAATAAAAAATAAATTTAAATATTGGATTTCTAAAACTTTAAAAGTTAATTACAGTAAAATATAATTAATAAGAGGAAAAAAGAGGAACATATAGTTTGAAAAAACTGCCATTTTATTAAGTTTATTTCTTTATGTGTTTTTATTGTTACATCACCATTGTAGACCATCTGATTTAGTTATTTTAACAAAGCAAAACAACAATACATGCATTGTTGAAATCAATAAAATTCGCAACAAATGTCAAAGTCATTTTAATTATTTTGTTACCTTGAAAAATATTTCAGTTTAATGCCTGAGCAAGCAAAGTGAAGTGGTTATTTTATCATTACATTGTTCAGCCTTCTAAAGCTGAAGCCTGTGATTGCCAACGATGACATTCAAAACTTAAACCTTGCCATTGGAAATAAATAACTGGAGAAGAATCATTTTGCAACCACTTTGATCAACTGTTAAATTTTCCTACAGATATCAAATGCCGCGATGTTGTACTGATAGCAAATAATTTTTCTCTCAAAATTGATGAATACTCAAAAGAACTTGGCAGTCCTTTTACAAATAGTGAAAATAATATTGGAACATAAAAATGCAAAATTTTCCAGCGATTCATCCAAATTGCTTTAGTAATGACAGAAACAATTTCGGCTACCATCATAACAATTTAGACTACAAAAATGGAAACTTCAATATCAATGAAATTATGCAGATATATCAACTCTTTATTACAGAAATAGCGAGAGAGATAGTGACGCTTCGTTGCAGAGATAGTGATTCTTTAGTAAGAGATAGTGACACTTTAGTGAGAGATAGTGACTCTTTAGTGAGAGATAGTGACTCTTCAGTAAGAGATATTGACTCTTTAGTGAGAGATAGTGACTCTTCAGTAAGAGATATTGACTCTTTAGTAAGAGATAGTGACACTTTCGTGAGAGATAGTGACTCTTTAGTAAGAGATAGTGACTCTATTTGAGAAGGACTCTTAGTAAGAGATAGTGACTCTATTTGAGAGACAGTGACTCTTTAGTAAGAGATAGTGACTCTATTTGAGACAGTGACTCTTTAGTAAGAGATAGTGACACTTTCGTGAGAGATAGTGACTCTTTAGTAAGAGATAGTGACTCTATTTGAGAGACAGTGACTCTTTATGTGATATTTCTCTCAATAACTTCACCTAAATAGGTTTTTAAAAAATTACTGCATAAAAGATTTGACTTTCAATAAAATAGTGTATTACATTTTTTTAGTGTCTTTTATATCGTTTTAAAAAAAGGAATAACTTCATGTTTAGTACATTAATTTTCAGTAGACATATAAAAACACAAATCAATACAATAATATCACAGTTCTTGTTTTTAATCAGCTTTTATGCAAGAAATATGAATGTGGTATAAGTAAATGAAAAGTTAATCATCATCCAGTTTAGTAGTAGTAAAATATGATTAGAAATTTAAATTGGGAAAAAATATATCGGATTTTTATTTTTTTAAAAATTTTTCATTGAATTGACTAAAATACAGAAAGCTTCTTTGATACAAAATATGATTAAATCCAAAATAGTTTTTCCCTATTTTATCTAATTAAATTTAAAACAATAACTATAAGGAAAATTTCAATGCAAAATTTCTTTGAGAAAAATGGTACGTATTTTTAATTTTCTCGATTAGTTGCTGAAAAATTTTGAATAGAATCTTTTACCTGAGATTTAAAGTAAGGTCATAATAAATGCATAGGTTATGTCGAAGAGAATTAACTCTAAATATTTCTGTAAATAAACAAAAGCTTCTTTAGTTTATTTCATTATGTCTTCTATTTGTGATACGGAAAAATACTTAGTTTTTAATAAAAGGAAAAGAAAAGGACAAGAAAAGAAAGGTAAGGCGATCTTCCGAAAATGCCCTTGGGAGCTACTTTTAGCTCACGGTTGACGGTTTGGCGATCACTGTTTTAGAGATACTCGTACATAAATTAAGAGATCTAATTAACTGCGAAATCGAGATTAATAGTTTAAGCAATTATTCAAAAAGATTTATTAAGTATTTCTAAACATGATTAACTAACATCTATTACTTCTAAGCTCACAAATCATTATTCCTCTCAATCACTACACACTGTAATTTAAATCTAATTTATGAATAATTAATAACAAACTAATAATCAAAATAAGAAGTGACGTGATGTTAATATGTAACGAATTTTTCACCGAATACTTTGTGATATCGATTCTGCACTATTGTGATACATTGCATAGTCTGGGAATAATGAACTATTAAATTGTGATCAAGAAGCTTAGGACAGGGCCGTTTTTAACCTCCTCGGTGCCCTAGGCACTTTGTTACGCCCCCCCCCCCGTTTTCAAATCACTCCCACCTTTAGTTCTTACCTTGCCTTTTGTTTCAGAAGGGATTTTCTCTTTACTCTCTTACTCTTTTTTTTCTTTGTTTTTGCTGTTTGAAGAGTCTCCATTATCCACCACCTATGGACCCGCCGTGTCCTGGACAGGTAATCTTAAGGAAAGGATAATGGCATTGTTTGACCACTCTTGTTTATTTCTTATCTTACGATATCACGGACCACTCACCCGCCCTTTTGTAAATTATTTGCACTAAATTAAAGAAATCGTTTGCAATTACAGTATAGAGTATACATTATTGTATGAACTGTTTTCAACTTGTTTATTATCATCTTTTCATCGGTTATCGCATTACTATCTTTTGCTTTTAGGCATCCTTGTTCTTTTTCAGTCACTGTCATTGTACAGATACGACAAGTGTTTTCTTTGAGCTTTGATTATTGCAAAATTCTTAATAACATCATTGTAATCAATTCTATGGTAATATCATTTTGAGTTCGTAGCAACATGAGACTGTTAAGCTTTTCACTTTCCATAGTAAATGTCATTTCAGTTTTTATTCTCTGAAGGGCAGAAATACTCCTTTCATGACTTGCTAGGTGGTAGTATGTTCACTGTAAATTTTTTTTTTTTGCGCCTTTAAATTTTATGCGCTCTATGCACATGTCTTGTGTGCCTAACAGGAAAAGTGGCCCTCGCTTAGGAAATTTATGAGTAGTAAATTGGTAGCTATTTAATATGTTTCATGAAAACGCTATTTTTTGTTGAAAATGTAGCAAACTCAATTTTCATTTTTTCCCCTTCAATTACTTGCTTAATCTTTCCTGCAGAAATAGCTGAAATGCTGAGCAAACAATATTATTTTAAAACTGAGGAGAATAGCAGGTAAGTATTCGGCATAAATGTAAATTAAATTAAATTCTTAAAATCCATAAATTTCTTGTTTATTTTTTTATCGTCGTGACTTAATTTTAAAATTTCCCATAAAGTTTTTTAAAAATAATTTATGCTTCTAAAAAATTTTCTGATTGTTGGCTTCTAACCTAAATTTATTCATATAATCATACTTTTAAAATTTAATATAAGTATGAAAACTTCTCTTATACTAACTGTTTTATCCGCTGTTAACCGATGGTATTAACCATCTCCCAGTTTAAGAGTGATGACATGGCTAGCTATATAGTATTCAATAAGATTTATTTAACAACAACACAGCACACAAAAAAAGAAAAGGAATTGGTAATACATTACATGGTTATATCTAAACAGCCTAGCTACTGCTAGGCCTAAGATTAGGATTAGATTGAGAGTATGGTTGCAGCTAGGCCTAAGATTAGATTACAATGAAAGTCTCTCTCTAAGTCCACTAGGATGAGCTGTTTGATCCTATACGCCATTTTTTTTTTTTTTTTACTGTAGCAAAACAGTTTTAAACATAATTACAAAATAGTATCATCTAGGAACTTTAGCACACTACGCGACAGATGTTGACAGCTGCATTTAGAGCAGATGCAGAGAAATCCATACCGATTTCTTCATTTTTTTTAAGCAATCGAAATCTGGAATAAATCATCCAGTTGTTTTGAAATCACAATCATTCTTTTTCTGAGCATATGCATCATATCGATTCATTTTTTGTCGATATTGAACAACTTCTTGGTGCTTCTACTTTAATGGGTTGGAAGAGAGAATCAGCGTATTCTTTTACAAGTACCATTTCAAAGAGAAATTAATGCAATGAGCCTTAATTTTTCATAACAATTTTATTACATTCAGTTAAGTTACATAGAGCACAATTTCTGAAATTCCAATTAAAATCTGAGTATTTGTTGTTGATGTTGAAAGTAGTTTTGCCTATTACGGAAGCATGATTCAAAAAGGGAAGAATAGAACGAAAATTCTAGAAAAAAAGAGAAAAACAAAATTATAGTTAAATATTCTAATTAAAGCATTAGAAGCTGAATGCTATCTACACTGTAAAAATAGGGTATGATTTTTTTAAAAAAAATATTAATTGCTGTCTAACAGTAATTAGTGCAAAATGTGCTTGAAACATACAATTTTACCTAAAGGAGTTTCTCAGGTGAGAGGGAATATTTTAAAAGAATGTACCATTATTAGACCTAAATATAGAATAACAATTTATAACAATCAGTGTCATTCGTATTTAAAGAACATTTATTTTATAAATCGTTTTCCTTAATACAAATTCTGTTTTCTTTCACATTTTAAGCAAAAGAAAATAAATCACATGCTTAAAAAGTAGACAAAAAATAAATCTAATTATTATCTTGCTGATCTTTCGTGTATGTAGTATGTATTTCTAAGGTATTCAGTAATGTGTGTAAATATCTTTTAAAGCATTTATCGTAATTATCACCTCTATAAATGATATAATTGGATGCGGGTATTGTTTTTAAATACTTTTGAGGAAAATGTTTCCCTATTTAAATTCTGTCATTAAATGAAAAATTGTTGAGGAATCATTTTTTCCTTTTTTTACTCTGTACAATTAGATCTAAATTTCAAAAAAGAAACATTTTGTCTTTAAACTTCAAAACCTATTATTTAATCTGCTCATGTGACAGCTTACGAAGACTAAATATAAACAAAGCATAAAAACTGTATCTTCTAAAAGTACTAAAATGTAATTTATGTTCCTATTTTATAATTATCATCCTTTAGATTTAATTTCCATTTAAATCCCATCGTGCTCGTGATAATTACTACGATTCGATTAAAATATAGGCTTCATACTTGGGGGGAAATTTCACATTTTTTCTAGAAGGGTCAGAGAGAATCTATTCTAATTTCTGATTCCTTCATTTTAGATATCTGATTTATTCCATCGCCAAAAATTATTTCTATGGATATAACAATATTTATTTGCTTGTATAAATAGTAGCACTTTTCGAGTTTTCAAAAAAAGAGACAAAATAAAGAAATAATTATTTTTCAATTCCTACTATTAGTTCTTCTCTCTATATATATATTTATTTATATACTCGTATATACATTGTTCAAATTTTCAATCGTTAAAAAAAAACTTTTTATTCATTCACTCAAGTTCAAATACGTTTTTTAATGCTTGTAGTGGATGGCACTTGATATTAATACAAGTTTTTCAAATGTTAATCCATTAAAATAAATTAATGAATAAAAGAAACAAAAGTAATAGTCCAACACCATATATAAAAAGGAAATTCTGGAGGAAATTTCATATATAAAAAAGAAATGGATAGCATGTTGGAACTTTTTATCCAAAGGCCATGGGTTCGAATCCCAACTAAGATGGCCTAATTTCTTTTTACTATACTTTTCTTTTTGGGAACAATAAAATTCTAATTATTTAATAAAAAATAACTAAAATAAAATTTTTCCTTGCTGACCTAAACAGGAATAGCCTTATTTTTTTTTTGTTATATTACTTAATATGGTGTACAACAATTTGAAGATTACTTAACATCTACCACATTAAATCTTCATATCTTCACAATACGAATTTAATGTTATCTTAAGTTTTAGGAAACGTTTATTATCAACAATAAGTAAATTTACGTTTTAAAATGGTGCTATTGTTTTTTCACTCTTACAATGAGGGGTCACTATTTTATAATTGCAAAAATTGGCTCAAAAGATTACCACGATTATTTGCACAATTGAAACTCTAAATGAATTAAGCAATTAAACAAAAAAGTTAATATTAGTAAATATTTCTTTTCAAATTTAGATGCTTCGATATTAAAATATTTATGTATAACAATGGCACTTATTGAAGACATTTTTGTTTATCCTTAATATACTTTAAAAACAAATTTTTTTAAAAAGATGCTTGTCTAAAAAAATTACTTTCAAAGTATTATTTGAAAAGTAAATTTTGAGATTTAATCTAGGTGTATTCAGATTTGAGAACAATTCTAGTTTTGACCAAAAATAAATAAATAAATGGTCTTACTTATATCCAGAAACTTATTTTTATTTTATTTATTTTGTGTGTGTGTGTGTTTGCTCGAATAAGAGGTTTGCCAGATTTGAGACGAATGCCCTTAACTCAAACATGTAATGTATATAAATCTTAAATAATTGTTATTAAATTTATAAGCATATGCCCGCAGTAGTACTTACAGTTCAATTATAAACTGATAGTTGTCTGTGGGTTGATTTATGCCTTTTCAAATAGATATCATTGAAATATAATTAAAACTATAAAAGGATAAATAAATTTTCAAATTACATTCATAGCAAACAATATTTTTGTCTTTTTAATGATTTGTAACACAAAAGGGACACTGTATAACAAATGTAAATTAGTAATATTTAAAAAATTAAAAGATAAAAAAAAATTGAAAAAAAATAAAGAAAGTGACTAAACCGCATGGAATTTTTAACTACGTAACCAAAATAGCTTTTAAAATATTTGTATCTTCAGTGGGAAATTTTCTTTTTTAAAATCATTTTTTTATCTTAAAACATTGTTCATAATTTACTGCTAAAACAAACAGCATTGTGTGAAAGTACTGAAGAACCAGGAAATATAATTGAAAGCATGCAAACACAAGAATCACTAAAACCCTGAAGAAGGAAATACCACAGAAAAGAATGATTTTAAACATCACGTGACGCTAATCTTTCATTTTCCAAATTGTTGATGAGTTTTCCACCACTGGAACCCAAACCATCTGCTACCACTCGCATGTTTTTTTCTCCGCCTTTCTTTTTTACTTCTTTACTTCTTTTGGACCTTTCTGCACCGTGATGAGATAAAGTGAAATTTTCTTTTACGCCTTTCATTTCTGCTTTTTTTTGGACGAGGTCTTAAAACAGTTTGATAAATGAGTGTTATTCTGACTAAATGCCTTAAGCCAAAAGTAGTTTCCGGGGATCAGTGCACCAATAAAAGTTTCTGTTTCACAAAGTGCTGTTGTAAGAGAAAAAGAAACTAACGTAGAAAAATTAGTAAGATATTGTATAGCTTAAAAATTTAACTTTAAGAATCTTTATTTCGATGTCAAACTATCAAAACTGAAGTTAATCAGTCACTGCTAGCTTTAAAAAAATTCCAAATCACGGCTCTTAAATAAAAGAAAATATTTCTTGTTAAAATGGGTTTTTCGTTACGTTTTTTTATTTTTTTTATCCCCCTGCCCTATTTTTCGATTCCTACTCTCTTTCTTCGCTCACTCTCTCTCTGTGATTATCTCGTTCAAATTTTCAATCATTAATAAAATGTATTTCAAAGCACCCAATTGAGCTGAAATTTTATATTTACGCTATTTTGGATGACAATACAGTAATTTAATTATAATCAATAAAAATTAATTGATTGAAATTAATTATTCAAAGAATTACAAATACAGTCACGTTGGCATCATTTTTGGCGACTTAACGACCATTTTGGCGACTTGTGTCAAAACTTGAAAAGGTTATTTTCTCTCCCATTTTAATGATCTCTTCTGAGCTAAAATTTTCTATACACTATTGTTTTGGGTATTAATACGGTAATTTAATAATAATTAATTAAAATTATTGACTGATATTATAATTATTTAAAAAATTACAGATACAGCCACGTTGGCTTCATTTTTTTTTAGCGACTTGGGTTAAAACTTTAAAAGATTTTTTTCTCTCCCTCACGTTTCAAAGCTGAACAGTTGAACTGAAATTAAAAAAAAAAGATTGTTTAGGATGAAAATGCTATATCTTAATGATGAAAAAAATTAATTACCACCTAATGTTGTGATTCTGTCATATGTAAATGCATATTCATATGAATTGTACTCATAAAAAAGAAGTAACTAAAATAAATTTTGTTTTGTTGATCCAAGTAGGAATTCACTTATTTTTTTTTTTTTATATTTCTTGTTAAATGTAGGAACAATTTTTAAATTACAGATATTTTTCAACATTTGTTTTTTTTAAAATTATTTTTATAACAATGTGCATGTGTGTGTACATTGTTACATTGGTTTCCATATTTAACTTTTAAATTTTAAATGTATACTAGTGCTTTTGAATATTTCCATTTTTATGACGAGTAAATTATTTTTTATATCTGGTAGTTATATTATTCACTTAGCCAATTTAGAATTTTCATATTTTTGTGTCATAATATTGTTTAAAACGGGGTAGTGAATATCTTACATTTTGAAAGAATAAATTTCAAATTTTGAGTTTAGGATACCATATTGGTCAGAAGACTGAGGTTGCACTTGGTTGATTTATGAATTTTGAATCAAATTTTCAAACTTATTTACCTTTATTTTTATGATCGCCAGTGAGATTTTTATTAGGGATTTTGTATTTTGTAATTAGAGATTTTATTATTTTCTTCTTTTGGTTTTTCAAAGGAATTTGCGTTTAATCTCTCTCTATATATAGCATTCCACAATTTGTATATGGACAACGTGATTAATTACATCGCTGAAGCGACTGATAATTTTATTGTTAGCAATTAATTTTTAATTTTGTTTAAAATATTAAAGATTATTTTACGGTTTTTAAAGCATTTGTAGAATCTCTTTGAAGACGTTGTATACTTTAATTTTCGATCTTATTATTTGAATTTGCTTCGCTCTAAGCATATGCATCTTATCAGGGGCATAGCTACCTCCGTATTAGTGGTATTCCAAGCTTTAGGGGTCCCAAAATGTGTTTAAAAAATTATAAAATATTGAGAGCCCACCATAAAGGGTCTCAAAGGAATTTTGATATGGGGCTTACTCAAGACTAGCTACGCCAGTGTATCTTATACACAATGCATTTTAAACTATAATGAAAAACTGGACTAGAATTATTCAATTAAGTACTTTAGAACTGGCATGGGTATTTTTGCCTGCCTAAAAATGTTTTTCACTCTCAAAATGCTAATTCATTTATCGTGAGCCAAAAGATAAATAAACTGAGCCCAATTTTATGTTTTTGAACTGGAAGGAAAATCAAAATTTGGAAATTATATTGGCTAAAATGAATAATGCATATCTTTTTTATTTTCCAGACTAAATTTGTCGGATTTAGTAATAAGTTTCAATGATGATAACTAAGAGGTTGTAAATCTATAAATCAAGTTACTCAATCTTTTTTAAATAATTATCAGAACAAATGTTTTCTAAATTCAGTGATTACAGCAATATTTTTTAAAATAAAACGAGTATTTTGAAAATGAAATTATTTTTTATTGTGATCGATATCATTGATACCGGACAGTTTTCACTTATTCTCCATATATCTCTTCAGCTCTTCTTTTTTCCCTTTTCAAATACCTTGTAAATATTTAGGGGAATTTGAATTACAAGATGTTCTAAATTTATTTATTGTTGATGTTTGTCAAATTTCATAAAAAAATTTGTGATTTTTTTTAGAGATTATTTTTATGATTTACATTTCTTCAATTACTTCTCCTGTTTAAGAGTTTGCTGTAAACTTCATCAAATAGTCTCTTCAAACTTTTATCGTTAATTGGACGTGATTAACTTGCTAGCAGTCTGCTTTACATGACACATTTTCGTGTCATTCTTTTCTAAAAAACTTTCATTCTTTTCTAAATTGTTAGAGAATATCCAGGTGGGGAACTATATGTCATCATCCTAGTCAAGTGGGTGTTGGTTGAAATAAAGCAAAACACAACAAAAGTAACAAGTTTTTATGTTCTCCATGACACAAGCAAGAGTTTTTTTGTTGCCCTAAACCAAAACAAAACACATAAAGTCATAGAACTTTTATCAACTATGTATCATTCTTTTACAGAGTAATTCCGTTCTTTTATTTTTATGTATGTTTCGGAACTAAGAAGAAAACTTCAGAAAAAAATGTATTTACTTCTTTTCCCCTTGTCCATTTCCGTCACCCTTCAAATGGTCTGCGTGCACTTGGAGACAAGAGAGTCGCTGACAAGTTCCGTTTTTTACGAAATGGCGACTACAGCAGCAGAGTAGCCGGATTGAAAATCACTTTTTGGCACGAATGACGTAACTGACACACCAGGACATTCCCACGCAAAGAGGATCTGGATATGAATGTCACCGATTCTACCCATCTGGAGGCAATATGCACATTTTTCGTACTTCACGTCCACATTCTTCCTGCTTACAGATTGACGTTTGCTTCCCTCTAAGGTCAATGGTAGGAAATGAAGACCAAATTTCCTGTTTCGGACGAAATTCTATTATATCCTTATGACTAGGGCAGATTATTTGCATTGTAAACCATTGAGATCAATTAAAATTTTAAAAAAGATTTTTAAGAAAATACTTTAAACTCTTCTAAGTTATTCAAAATATAGTTTAAATATTTTTTGCTGGCAAACTTGTGATTTTCCACAAAATAAAATGGGATTCAACATACAGTTTAAATTTATTTGTTTTATAGTTTTTGTAAAAAAAAATTAAATCATTTTTGTTGTTTTATATGAGGATACGCTTAAACCAAAATATGATATATATATTTTTTTTACAATAAAGATCAATTTTCCAACATGCTTAATTCTTTTGTATTCATTAGTGGTACAAATTTTAAATAGTGAATGGTTTGCTTATATTTTTTATTTCAATCTATGGAATTTATAACTATATGTGGAAAAAGGGTACAAAATAAATATGGATTCTGACAAGCAAAGTCTTTGAATTGAGTAATTTTAAGAAGATCTTAAGATACTGGACACACATATAAATTTAGAGTCATTATCGTATTTACTATCTTTATACTAATTCATCCTTCAATGTAATGTCTAATAAGTTAACGTGAAAAATTCATTTTACAATGAATAGATAGGAGCATACGCATCCTACCCTGAAATTATAATTAGTAAAAATAAGGCTTAAATATTCTAGAATAATTATTAAATTATGCATTTTTGTTCAATCACATTTTAACAGAGGAACTGTTATTGAACGAAAATGCATTATTTTAAAATATCATATAATAGATTAAGAGTAAAGGCGCATTGCAGGGTTATTAAAATATTTTGAAAGAGAAACAAATTAAGAAACTTATTTTAAGTTTGTTAATTTGTTTCTCTTTCAAAATATATTAATAAAACTGCAATGCGCCTTTCCTCTTAATTTATTATATTTATTCATCAAATCAATTCATTTTAATCGTCATAGTGGTATCAAATTTTAACTAAACTAAAAAAAATTAACAAATTGTTTTTATTAATGAGATAGCAATAATTATTAAATGTGGATTGCTCAGTTAACAGCGCTGATTAATTTCACATACTAATGGTACGTACAATTAATCTTAACGCTGGAAAAGAAAAAAAATTGATTATTTTGATTTATTCGAACGCAGACGAATCATAAGTGTCATTTTCAAACAAAAACAGATTTCAAAAACGATTTGGGTAAAAATAATTATACCTTGCAGTTACTAAATTAACATATTCAAAACTGAGGTATAAATAAATGATTCCTTTATTCAAAAGAAAACAACTTACGCATCACTTTTAATTTTCAAAACTAAAATAAAAACAACAAGCAAAAAACTTCAGAAATTGTCACTAATTGATGTCATTAACATCTATTTTTATCACGTATTTAATGGTTTTTATTAAATTGTTGTTAGTAGGATTACATGAAACCCAAAGCACACACACTGCCATAAACACCAAATTATTTCTCTACCTACGCCGTGCAATTAACCTTCTCTTTTTATTTTCTTAATCTTCGAGGTGATAGGGTTCTCTTTTTTGTACATCCCTAATAGCCACAATATAAGCATTTAATTTTTCATTAAGGGATGGAAGTTCTTAATTTATCAATGATGTAATTCTATCTTATCATACAATTTTTTTTTTTTTTACTTCGTAAACGGGTTCAATGCTTGAGGAAATCTTTTACCAAATAATGGTGTCGTAAATTTTTTGGCACGCAATTGTGATAATGCTAGCAATTTATCTTCATTCTCGATTTAACTTAGGAATGAAGCGTGATTCACATGTAAATTTATACCTTCACAGAAGGAAGATTTGTAGAAATTGCGGGAATTTATGCAAAAATGTACGTTATTTAATTACTTGGGAGTAAACTTGGAAAAAGAAAAGGAAATAAGACAGTAATCATGGCAGATCGGTTTCTAAATAACCCTGATTTTTCTCTTTATTCATCTCGAACAGAACATATGGTTTAATTTATTCTTTTTAAAAATTAAATCAACTTCACTTCCATATTTTTTTATTTTAAAACTTTTCAAAAGAAAAATCAGAAACTAGTTTATGTAATATTTGACATTAAATAAATATATATATTTCAATTCACAAAGGGGTAAATGTAGCTCTTAAAATTAACATATTACTTTAATTTTTATTTTTAACCATTGTAATATTTTATAGACAAATACAAAAATATTCCTACAGTTACTCATATAATTGTAGTATTTAACTTAATACACGTACTTTATAATTATTTTAGCTCAAATAATTTTATCCTTTTTGCTAAGTGCTACAATTCTGCTATTAATATTATCCTGTGAATTCATTCATATTTGGGCTCAGAATTTAGCAACAACTTGTTTATTCTATATAGATTCAATGGGTCTGTGCATTTTTCATACAATTTTAATTTCAGGTGAATTATTTTTTTCTTGTAATGGATTCATAAATTCTTTCCATTATTTTCAATAGGATTTCGCTTAGTATTATTAATAGAAAGGGGTAAGGTTGACTAGCTACAAAAGTGGTTAAACCCCACTTTTATATAAATTATTTTTGTATATATTCTATAGCAGCCTTAGCCATCAATTCTAATTCAGACTAAGTCAGTAATGTCCCTAATACTGTAGCATCCATATTTTTAAATTCCAATATTTGTTTCAGTTTCAATTTTATTTGGTATTCAAATGATTTCTGTCTCTTAATAAAGAATAATAAAACTATATATGTATATAATTGTTGTATACAGAATAATAATTAATTTTGTATGTGTATTATTGCTTTATGTGTTTAATTTATATTAAGAATTAGAATTTGCACTTATATTTGTATAACATATTTTTGGAAAATACTTTATTCTTTTCTGTTAATCGCTCTGCAACGTAATATAACTTGATTAATGCATGTAATTTTTTTGTTACCCGTAAACAAACAAAACGTAAACAATAAATACGTAACATATTTTGAATTTAGTTATTGGTACTATATTTTTAATGATATATAGATCTATAATAGTTGAATATGAAATTGTTTGTATTTTTTGTCTTATATTAGTTAAAAATTTGCATTTGATTTGTGTTTTTTAAATATCAATACCTTACCATCTACTTACGTTTCTAAAAATGTGATAGAATTTTTTTAGGATACTTCAAGTACAGAATAACTTGAAATTTTTGATGGAAATAATAAGCTCAAAAGTGATTATATTTTAGCGTACTACCTCTCATTAAATCATATTAATAACTAATAATTTTTTTTAAAAAAATGTTTCTTAAGTGCGATCTTTTTTTTTTATTATGATTGGATATTTTCTTAGTTATATAATTGAATTTTATTGTAAAATTAATTTTTTAATTATTTTTAGTAATAAAATATACATATTTTAATGCACAAAAGCTAATTTGATAAATAACATAAAATTTTAAAACTTCTCTTTTAAAGCATCTCAAAATACCTGATCAATTTTAGAATTTCAATCTCAATTAAAAAGCCCATTTAGGGAGAAAATTTTAAAAAAATTTGTAAGTATGATTTGTTATTCATTGTCTTCGGGCATGTAAGAACAAAATGCTGAATAATGATCTAGAGATTCCATTAATGATTTTTCCTCTTAGAATAAGTTCCCATCTACTTTAATCTCTACACCTTAAATATATTCGCTTACTTTTAAAAATACTTTTATTTTCTTATGTCTTTTAATGAATGTAATTTGTGAAAATAATATGGCATAGTAATGGCTTTTGTTTAACATAAAAATTATTTAAATTTCAAGAAGAACAGTTCTTGAAAATTCTCGGAAGTAATATTTAAAAATAAATTCGCTTTTTAATCTTAACCATAAGCTATTTTCAAAATTTTAATAAGTTTTTCTAACAATAAAAGACCAGTTTTTTTAGGTTTCACAATATGAAGAATTTTCAATTATAAAGAAAAATGTCATCAAATGCAAAAATACTTTAAATTTCACCAAATTTCTGATAGAAGTATGAGCTACCTCATATTTAATAATGACTCATATTTATGAATGAAAATATTATGTACAGGAACAAAACTTATTTCTTTAGAAGAAAACTGGACAGCTTTGGATACCTTACTAGTAGTCACCTTATTTGAAATATAATGTGCATTATTAAATGCACTCTCAAAAATCTAATAATACATTAACTCTCAAAAAACAAGTTAAAAAACTGCATACATAAAAAAACTCGTTTAAAATAAGTTGTGTGTATTTTTTATGTATTGATATAAGATGAGAATATGCCAATAATTAGATATCGATTATCCATATGCAATTTTAGTTTTACTATATTAAAATAACATATCGATTATTTTTAATTATATAAATTAGATACAAGTCACTATTTTGATAATATTTTTTTTAAGAGAACAGCAAAAGTTTTATACTTTGCGCTGACAGAAACATTCCGCCCGCGTTTTACTTTTTCAATCCTAACTATTAATATTCCGTACTTTTTGTTGAGCATAAAGTTGCTGGTAAAAACAACGTAAGGATCATTGCTTGGTTTTCAAATACTTGTTTTTTTTTTTTTTTGTAATTAGAAATTATACTTTTTTTTTTTACAAAAAAGCCTTGCATATTTGACATAATTATTTCAAATAATTACAAAATGTACTGAATTTTTTAAATTATTAAGATTTAATAATTTAAAATAATTAAGTTTTAAATATTTCAGTTCAATTTAAAGTTTCGCTTCAACATAGGTTAATTTCAATTTAATAATTTAAGTGTGAACATTTAAAGCAACTTTTGTGAGGACATTTAAAATATCGTGTTTAATGTTGTCATAGCTATGGGACTGCATAAATAATAATTATCGCACACACGGGACCTAATAGGTAGGTAGGTAAATAAGTTAGATAGAACTATAATAATATATATTTAATAGTTAAAATAATAATTATTTATATTTGAATTTTTATACTTTTACACAGTTTTTTACTTACAGGGAGTCTATTTTTGTGTGCTATAAATTGAGGCAAAGCGAGAGCGAAGTAGCCCACACATATTGTCACAGACATGGCAATGCATCGGTCTCCCCCAAAGGACCTATTTCCTGTAAGACTTCTCAACGTTTGCGAAGTTTTGCGTGGGAAAGTATCCAAGACAGGATTATCCTACGTTTATGCAGGTCAACCTTGTGACGTTTGATTCAATAATGGTAGCGTGTTTGAAGTATAATAATTTAGTTTAATTAAGTCACAGCTATATTATTTACATTAATATACAATTTTGCACTATGAGATGATTTTAGAGTCCAAAATAATTTTGTGAGGGAGGGATTTTGTTGGTGTCCGTTCACTGCCAGTTTCCGCTGTCCCCTCTTTTCTCTCTCTTCTCTCTCGGCCCTCTTGTCGTCTCCCCGCGGTTGACCGACCTCGGCGCGTCCCCTTTCACACCCCACATCCGGTGGTGGCGAAATGCTTCCCCTCGGGTCAAAGGTTGCAGGGGCTAATTAAGACATGTCCGCCGCAGTATATTAGCGACTGCAGGTGTTTTTGCACGTGTGGTCATCATTCTTCTAAAAACTGACCCGGCCGTGGGAGGCAAGTCCCAGATGTCTCAAAGGGGGACGCACATACGTCACAACCTTTGTCCTCTGTTTATCCAGCTGACAGGGAAGTGACGGGCGCAGTTCCAACGCCAATCTCCAACTTCAGAGTCCACCGCACGAGGGGTGACAATGACCAATGACCGAATAGTAATCCCGGATACATCCAAACAGAAATGATTCTGAGTCACGTGTTGCTCTGAACGGCAAGGCATACCCCACCTCACCTTGAGACACGAAAAGGGAAAACCCAAGGACACTCTACGACGCCCCATGACGCTCCAACACAGACTCTACAAGAGACTCCCAAACTTTCTCTCCGCCTGGTTTCCAAATTGGCTTATACACCTTCAGTGACCAATAAATAAACAGGCCTTAACAGCACCTTATCAGTGGTGCACCAACCCAATAGAAATAAGGCCTTTTTTTCAGAGTTTACCTTTCAGGTCTTACTTTTCAGTCAGTCACTGAAATTCCTAATAAAAATATATTTTAGTTGGATGAAATCGATTTAGAAATCTAAGGAGTCCTTTAATTATGTCTCCAGAAGCATGTCTTATCAGCGATCTACAAAGAATCTCCGAATTCGCTCTTTCATTTTTATTTTTCCCTAAATTTATCAATTATATTCATGCTTTCCCCAAAACTAATTTTATAATAAAAATACTATGTAATATGATTTTATCATTATTTATTAACATTATTACAGCGGGAAATTGCATCCTCAAAATGCCCTCTATATATTCACCCAAAATTATTTTCTAATGAAATCGGGTAAAAAAAAATTGGAATAGTTATCAGGCTTCAATGGATGTCTTTTATCACAAAATTGGGAATTAATAAACAAGCAAAACATTAACGGAGCGCTTTAAGCCCTTCTAGCCTGAGCATTGTACAGGCAAAAGTGAATTCTGGAAGTCCAACGCATGCAGCACGCGGACAAGTCATTTAAATGGTTAGAAATTTAAATGTTTATTTATTTATCCAATGCCAGCGACTGATGACGTCGTCAGTCAGGTATTAATCGAGTCCAGTGCTAATAAATATAAGTTTAAATATAAGCTATTATTAAAACGATTAAAATAAAACGAAAGTATTATAAACTTTGTGTCTCAATTTGAATTATTGTATTATTTAACTAAAAAAGTAAACAATGATCCAAGGTGAATAATAATAATAACTCAATTATCTTTAAGTACAAGCATTGAGAAATACTGCATTTACATAAAATATGAATTACAAACACAACATACTGCCGAAAACTTTGAGGAAAACCGAAGCTATTTTAAAAGAATACATTCTGTATTTCGCCTTTCTTGTTTAGTAACATTTTTTTAATGCTTCAAAAATATGAACATTTTAGAGCAGTGATTAGTAACTGACCCTATACTTTTTGCTACGAACTGTAAATACAGAAATCCCATATATAAAAACTGTATTATTCTCCGTAAATTAACAATTACCTTTAAAAAAAATAAAGGATATTTATTTCAGAGTAATTAAGGGATTAAATCTAAGATTCAAACCACGATTTTCAAAACATTTATCCTTAAAAAGTTCCTCCATTTCATTTATTATTCACAAATTGGAGGATTTGGATTTAAAATAATTCAATAAATATACCACGCCTCTGCTTTTCCATTCAAGTACATGAAAGGAATCAAAACACTAGCAGCCCGTCAACGACAGTCTTAACAGTCCATAATAGGGTGATTTGAAGGATAGAACACACAATCAATTTGTATAACACAAACAACTCATTATGTGATGGCATTTGATTTCCGCCTACATTGTAAAAATAATGGGTGATAAGCGGTAGTTTAAAAACCGACAAACATGCCCAATGTCTTCCAGTCTTATTGTAACTAACAAACTTAAGTTTTTTGAGTTTAGAATGTGGGATTATTTGAACAATGGGAATGAGATACAAGCACTAACTTAAAGCACATTCGGAGATAAATAAGATAAAAAGATGAATTTAACTTCTTAGGTTGACACAAAGTTATTTATGTATATATATATTTATTTTATTCCTATTAAATAGTACCAAAACGGGTCTTCATATAATTTTCTAATAAAAAAAATGAAGTTCTCTAAAAGGAAATTAGAGTAAATGAGTTTAATAGAAACAAAAATAAAAGTACCTGAGTATAATTAACTAAATTTATCTTTGTTTAGAGTTAAAATTATTGCCTTTTTCTTTAACACTATAATTTTATTTCTTATCATAAATTGTAGACCTCAAAAGCATGCTAAATAATATAAATGTACTTCATGATACAGAAATGGTATTAAGCGCACAAAATCTGAAGGTAAGGCAGAACGTCATAGCTTACGATGAATAGAACATTATCTTAATAATACATTTAAACAGCTTTGTTATGAATCTTAGGGCCTTGGAAATGTTATTATTGAATTTTTTCACACATTTTATTAAAACAGATAATACATTTCTCAAAAATGTTTTCGTTTCATATTTTCTCATACTTAGTTGGATCGAAATTTAAAATTTATAACAACAAATGTGTGTATTGTGAAAATCGTTTAACACAAAACTGAGAGATTTCAATATTTTTTTCGTGTTAAAGGATATTACAAAAAAAGACACATATTCAACAAAATTAAGTTTAGTAGAGTACATTTTAATTACTTAGATGTGTATATATATGGATGTATTTAATAAAAATAAATGAAACAAAAACATTCCCCAAGAACTGAATGAAATTTAATACAGAATTTTTCAGTTTTTGAAACGTAAAAACTTTTAATGAGTTTTGGAAAAAAAATTGGATATTTTTCTTAGCATTTCTATTTTAGTACAAAATCAAAAAAATGTTCGATGATGTCCATTTTTTTATTCATTTCGTCGATTGAATGTGAGTGCGTGTCACGTGATGATCCTTATTTTGGTAGACATGGGAACAGAAGCTGCATTATTCGTTTCATTTTCGCTGCCGGAATCTACATAAACGATATTTTTTTAGCTTTGAACAAACTCCAAAATGTCTTTGTCTGACAAAATTGGGGTATACATTATCATCATCTACTGCTCACGAATTCCTCCGATAAACAGTAGGATAAACAATAAAGAAACTCTCTCAAACATTTCATTAGGTGCCTGATATTTTCCGTATTTTGTTCATTCTCATAAAATAAATCTTTTCGTGTTAAGAGAACAAAAATGCATGAAAATAGATAATAATTTGTCTCTACCGTCGTATTACTTCGTGTTAACAAATATTTCGTCTTAAGCGTTTTCGCGTTAAACGTATTTTACTGTATATAAAATGCATAAAAAAAACTGTCCCTGAAAAGATATACGTATTGTACAGTGTATAAATACTATCAGCCATTTTGAATCCGGGAAAATAATATTTATCCTATGGGCAAGGAAGTTTTAAGGCATATGCCAATTAGGATGGGCCCAGAGATTCGACCTCAGACGGGTTTTGTCTCAGTCTCAACTCGTTCTTAATAAGATAATGGTCCGAATAACTTTAATCGTGAAATGGGTACGTTCGTATCGTATGGGTCCTGGGTATGTTCTCCAAAAAGTTTGGAAATATTCTCCGAGTTTCAAACTATCTGCCAATTCGTTACAATGACAGCACTGCATTGTTACGTCATGTCCATGTTTTGGTCTAGGCCTACAACCTAACACCATCATTACTAATTGAATCGAAAGAAAGCCATAGACTTATGTCTAGTGGACTCTCGATAATTCAAACCTTCGATAATACGAACCTCTCGATAATTCGAAGTATATGCTCAGTCCCTAGAAAAAATTTGATATTTCGAACCAAAACAATACGTTTTAGCACACTCAATATTTCGAAGTAAAACCTGTGGTTGTGCAGACTACGACACGCGATAATTCGAAGTTATCTTATAAAATTCTCGAAAATTCAAACACTCATTATCGTGTACAGTCTTGTAGCAAACAGGTTGGAGCTTACAAGTTTTGTGTTGTATTATCTTTGCTTGTCTCCCCTGAAACGTAGCCCCTTTGAAAACCATCTGTCTACTACCCCTTCTTTGCGGTTTCCGGTTCCTCAGGTGAAAAGACACTTTTATTGTTTTCCTTCAAGTAGACAATAGACCTGTTGTCAGCCATCCATATCTTTCGTTTAACACGTGGTCTTGCTACACCTGTGTTCAGAAAGGATAGTCTGTTATTGTAAAGAAGAGATACGTAGAATTGTGTATGCATGTATTGGATGTATTCTTTACTTAAAGGGACTTTTAAATTCTGTATAATATTGATACTGTATAATGTGTGCATTCTAAAAATACTGTGAAATAATTGTATACATGTGTACAATTGTTTATTACATAGTTTCAAGTTTAAATGTGTTAGAAAAAAATTCTCTTCGTATATTTTGGGAGTTTTTTTTTTTTTACGCTCTTGATAATTCGAAGTTTTTCATTGGTCCTTCCAACTTCGAATTATCGAGAGTCGACTGTATTTGTTTCGGATTAGCATTTTTACGAGTATCTTACAACGTATATTATGTACTGTCTACTTAAAGGCATCGTAAGGGGGGGGGGGTGAAACTCAAGAAGTCTTACGACGTCAGTGACTATAGGAATTCTATTTTCCTCTGAATGTAATAAAGTGCATCCGAAAAAGCAAAACGTATTGAAAAATTATCTTGAATTTCATATTCTAATATCTAAAAATATTTCTAAATATTTTAGGAATTTAAACGCCACAAAATTAATCGTTAAATATGTACAAAATATTTCCAGAAAGCTGGGAAAAAATATTAAATGTGTGCTCTTTCTGTTACATTTAAATTCATTCAAGCAGATACATTAGTGAAAGTTTAAGAAAGAAAGTAAAATTTCCATAGAATTCTAAGCGGTCGTTTAGCGGGAAATTTGATTTATCGATAAAATTAAAACATAATTGAAAAACATTTTTTACAATGACGGTATTATTTAAATGTAAATCATGTTCTCTGAGCTTCACAAAGCTTCAATTTTAAAACTTGTATAGGTATGTACAATTATTATCTTTTTTTAATAATTTATTTATATCTCTTATGGCAAAAATCTACTTAAATTACTGTGTATTTAAATCATTAGTTGAATCTCCATACATTTGTTTACTCTTCCTTTCTTCCCTCTCGCATGCATAACACGTCATTATATTTATTTTATTTTGAATCTTTCAGATTTGGCATGTTCCAAGAATATCCTGTGTATATATACATATACAACATAGGCGAGCTTGTGTGCAATACTTTAAAATACGCTGTCAAATGTGTATTTGAGAAAGGAGTGGTTCAACCTTGGCAGTACGTGCCACTGAACATATGCAAAGAAAGGCTTCTTCCAACTAACCTAGATTCTGGCCTTTCCTCCCAAAGAATCCAAGGCCCAGTCATAACTCGTCCTAGTATGATAAAGCGCAGGTTAGTCATCCTGAGTAATCGGACACCGAATCAGAGCTACCGGTTATTCGCGAAGCAGTCACACACACGGTACATGTATGTATCCCAAACTCAGCGGAAAACAGATATGTTGTTCTAATAAATAACCTTTCCCCACAAAATCAGGAAGCACGAGGCACTATGTATAGCAACTAGGGAAGCAGATTTACTGTCTCTCCAGAGTGAAGTAGGCATAATAGCCCGTGCGCTAAGGCAGTCACAGAACCGTGGGATAGGATTTATATTCTGCTGGTGGCAATGTTCTGTGTGCTTCGGTATCGCGGATTATGGTGACAGTTAACGACAAAAGGAAGTCTATAGAACTCGGAGCAAATAAGGATTATGAAGTGTTTTGTCTTCTAGCGGTGAAGAAGATTAGTAGATGGAAAGTTCGAGAAAATAGGAACTAACTGCTATCTATTATCTCGTTTTATGTTGTCGTGTCAGTATCCTGCAGAAGGAACTCTGAATCAGTATTCTAGTTAAGATTGCGATCATATAAGTGTATTGTTTGTCAAATGCACAAAAGATAAATGAATGGAAAATATGATTTTTTTTTAATGTGTGAAGCACAATCAGAAAATTCAGTAAAACTTTGTAAAACCTAAGTAAATTAGTCTAGGATAAAATAGGATTTTTTTCTTAAAAGCTCAATTTATTATAATTATTATTCATATTGCATTGCGTAATATAAAATATCAAAGCCATTTTTAATTTTCCACCAAAAGAATTTTATTTGTTTTGGAACTATTTAAGGGAAGGGAAGTAAATAATTCTACGAAGAAAAAACAACTGATTCAATTTTCGACACACAGAAAATAAGTAATTTCGAATTCAATTTTTAACTTGGTTTTAGTCCTTTTTTTGGTTGGTTATAAAATTCATAGAGCATCATCTAACAGCTTATTAAATTTAATTAATATTACTAAAGATAAACGTTAAACAAGAATAAATTATATTTCCTTATTAAATTATACATAATGTAAATTTTTATGAAAAATAGTAAAATTATGAAAAAATAAAATTGTTTCCAGTTTATTAATATAATGTTTCACCTTAAAAGTATTATCTTTCTTTTATTATGCAATGTACCTATCAAAATGGATATCGGAAAACTTCGTAATCTTTTCATTTATTCAATACTAATCTTCTTTCTCCTCTTGGAATATTACCTATATTTAATAGAGAAAATAATTCTTGCAGGCGATTGCTTGTAATTTTTCATATCGTATAAATAACTTTGCTAAGTTGGGGGGAAATATTAAGGGAACACAGTACGATTCAGTTTTCAAAAATCAGTCTAATACATTTAATTTTTTAACTTAAAATATTTTTGATATTTTTTGCATAATATAACACAATTTGAAAGCTCTGAGTTTTAAAAAAAAATCAGAGTTATGATAACTTAAATGGTCATTTTTATACACAAAAACTTTAAGCTGATTTATCGCAAAAAGTAAATATTACTAGTGTGTTTTAATTTAAAACGCTAAGGCTTTTTCCTATTGTACCAAATACTCCGATATTTTTTCTAGCTATTGTTATTATTACATGTAACAAAAATTGGTATGCATTTTTAAATCAAAGCAATATTTATTTTTTTTTAAAATACATGAATTTAGAATTTATATATTTTTTAATGAATTTTCGATAAACATTCATAAAAACAATATTTTACAGATATCAATTGTGTTGTCCGAAAACCCACAGCAATTTTTGTTACACATAGTTGGACGTATTTGTAAATCAAATTTTATGTGTGTACGTCAATAATTGTAGGAGGAGTAGCATTTTAAATCTATTTGTAACAGCATTTCTCAAACTGTGGGGAGTGATAATTCTATCAGGGGAGCACAGACATATCGAAAAGTAAAAGATTATTTTTTTAAAAAAAACTAATTTACTGAAGTAATCAAAACAAAATACATTCTGAGGTATAATAAAAATACACATTTGAAATTATATAATATACTTATAAATGTATCAGTACTGCACAATGTATGTGATCAATTTTTCATCCATACAAAGTTAAGAACAAGTTTAATAAATATTAGTGACCCTATGGTCTTATCATATACAAAGGTTAACACATATCTTGATAATTCGTACGGTTTATAATTAAATTCGCATTGTAGCTTTACGTCAAATTACATTATTATTGAATTCAATACATTTGTTAATGTATGGAGGGGGGCGATGAAAATTATAACTGAAAATTGGGTGGCAAATATTGGAAATTTGAGAAGCATTGCTTTATAAATTTTATAATTTTTCTTTTAAAAAATTAAATGGTTAACTTTTTGCGGTATTTCGAGCACAAAATCTGTTTTACGTATATATATTCATAGGGGACATCCAAAAGAGTTTGAAAATAATTAAAGATTTTTGTATAAATTGTTCCATGTTCTCTTAAAAAAGGAAAAATACGCAGATAAAATATTACCATAAAAAGACTTCAAGCGTTTGTTTTCCCTAATTCCAAAATAACTATGCCACCCTTTTTATTTTTTACGCAAACATATTATTTAAAATACCCTATAAATGCATAAATCCTACACCAACTATTATTCAGCATTTCGCCAAACCTATAAATCTCAAATCTGAAATATTCATATCACTTCATGTCACCAAAATAATAGCTAAAAATTAGTCCTCTAAAACCAAACGATCACAGACTTCCTCTATTTTCATTTTTTCCTTGTCTCCCAAGTTCTTTATTGTTCCTGCTTATTGTAAAAAAGACGAGTCTGAACTTTTTTTCTTACATTTGTCTCAGAGAATTTTTTTATTGCATTTGTGAAGTAGCAGCAAACAGTAGTCTCTAAAACCAGTGGTAGAAGGATCAATCCACACGTTCGCCCATCCTTGCTAAGCCTACGTTCACAGCGGGATGGTAAGTGCAAAGGCAGTCGTGGGTGTGCGTGCCAAACGATTTGATTCAATACTTAAATTCAATGATGTAAGGAGTGGCTGTAGAGAGCAAACCCGAAAAAAAAGTTTTTTTACCGTTCCTCACTCTTTCTTTTAGGGGATTCTTTGTCCTTCGTTTAGTTTTTCCGGGGGGTTTTTTGAAGGAGATAACATAGGACTAATCCCAGAACTTACGATGTTTTCGAAAGAACAAATGTTTGAACCTAACGGTTTCGTTTAATCCGGGTGACTCAAGAGGGGTTTGGGTTTTATGTTATTTTAACGTTTTCTTGGTTTTTATGTGGGTTGAACTAATAGAAGAGATTAACCTTTATTTTTCCTTCGACATTTCCTTAAATATAACGGCATGTCGTTTGAGGTTTTAAAGCTTTTCTTTTATAATTATTTATACATTTTAAAGATCTTTATGTATACATTCATTATTTTTAATGATTGTATGATAGTGATAAAGTGGGGCATCTTAGACTCTTAGAGGCCTTGGTCCTAGAGAAATCTTAAGATTTTTTGAGCCCCTGGGCCCCTAGTCAAAAGTAAATCCTACCTGAGATCTTCAAAAGTGGATAGTAGTGTATAGCATGATTTGTCAAATACTCGTTCTAACGGTAATTTGAAACAAATGAATGTGCACTCCTCACAATCTCAAAAACCTAGGCGCAAACCGGCACGACCGATAGCTAATAAGCTAAATGATTGTTTATGGTGTTAAACCTGAGCCTAGACATGGACAAGGCCATCACAAAATAATACAGTCTTACCACCTTTGACAATTGACATGCAGTTTGAAATTCCCTGTTTTTAGGAGAACATGATTTGGAAAAATACTTGACCATTAAAATTATCCGGATCCGGATCTTATGAAGGCAGAGTCGAGAACGAAGTGAAGCCCCACCGAGGGTGAGGCCCTGGGCCCGAACCCAGTTGGTACATGCCTGATAAAGTGTTTATTAGCATCACGTGTTATAAAACAACATGATGGCTAATGGCAGTGGATCTCATTCTTTTCAATCTCGGTCAAATGACGAGGACGACACCTGATCAGGCGCAACCTCTACAAACTGCCATACCACACTACCATGAACTTAAACAAACTTAACGTGTTTCGCCCCTCAACACGTGGCATTAAGGTTCAAACGCTGGCCATAAGTTCATGACCATTACCACTAAGTTTCCACGGCCGCATTTTTAGTGATAAAAAGAGTTTATTTCATGTATACAGTTAAAAAAAGATAGGGGAAAACAATTTAGAATTTTTAAAAAATCCTCAAAGACTAAATATATTAGTTTGGGGCTTCACACAAAAGTTTACGGATATTATAATGTCATTGGATTACATTATCTTAACAAAACTCTACAGCAAGAAGCAAAGAATGAATGAAGAAACACTAAAGAATACGTATTGTATATGTATCGGAATATGTATTGCTTCTTACCATTCCGTATAGTTGGCTTCATTATTATTTCTTAAAAAACTGAACTTATGAACAAAGAATTGGAGGTTATGTTGATTTAATATTTTAGTGTTGAAATAAATTGTTGAAATTTTCAGAAGTTTTTAATTTGAAGAGAAAAGAAATATTTCAAACTTTTAAAGTAAACGAATGCTTCGCTGAATTTTAACATTAATCTATCAAGCAAAAAAATTATCAGACAATTAAAATGTTTACAGAATTAGATTCATAATTAATAAAAAAAATTTAACATAGAAATAGCTTAACTGCTCAATTCAAGTGAAAAAATATTTAAAATGTAAGCTTGGTTTTTAACATGAGGACAAAATACAACATGGAAAGATTTGTTTTTCTTAACATCCGTTAGACTTTCTCTATAAAAACAATCAACCAATGAGTGTCTTAATAAGCAATCAATGAACCTAAATTATCAATAAAACAAAGCATTAAAAATATTTGAAGAAGATTTATGGCTTTAATCATCAAATACAGTCGAATCTCTATTTAACGAAGTCGTTAAATCCCGAAAAAAAGTTCGTTGTTGGAAAATTAGTTAAACGGAGATTCATTTTTCAATATACTTGGAAAAAAAACATCAAATAAATTTTAAATTCATAAAAACTACATATTATAAGAAATAATTGCTTACACACTTTTTTCTAAATTAATATGTATTTGTTTTATACATCTTCCCCCTTCAAAAATAAATCTGCAAGGAAAACAAATTAAAAGAAACACAGCCCGAGAAAACATTGTATTTCCAACTATAAAAAATAATATTATATTAAAATTAATGAATTTTAATACCATTTTCTAGTTTTAAGCCCACAAGTAATTTTAAAAATACATTATTTTATAGCCAGTAATTTTGAGCATACATTATCACATGCATTCTTTAAATTTAATTAGTGATAAAATCTATTAATTTTGTTCGAGTTTTTGTTTGAAAATTTGCAGCAATACTATTGCTCCCAGTGAGTTAGACACCTCGTAAAATCAGTTCAAGGTCATTGATCATCATAAAATGTGTTTAAAAAAATAATAATTTGAAATGTCCAGAAATATTTTAAAAATAAGGAGAAAAATAACCTAATCACAAGAGAAAAAGGTCGTTAAATAGAAAATGAACTTCGCTATTTGGAGTTTATTTTAGGAAGATAATAGTAAAATGTTCTTTGTTCCAGGAAAAAGTTCGCCAGTAAAATGGAGGTCTAACTGTATTCTCTTGATAGTTAATAATATTTTATAGAATTATGAAACTATATTTTAATACACGTTGTAGGAAATTGTTCACGATTATATAGTAAAGCAGAAAATAATAGCCAAGTATCCGAATGTGTCAGCTATCTTTGCGCTCCCTAATAAGGCATAAAACACTTTAGATATGTTGGAACTAATAATTCAAACTCTCCGTAATGCGTTAGGAATAAGTAACTAATAAATTCAGAATTCATGACGAAACTACAAAGAACTGCTCTTCATTACTGACATTAGAAGATACCGAAGGCCGTTTTCTCCATTAAATCCTACGCCTTTCTTTTCTCTAGTGATTAGTAACGTACCCCAGAACATTGTGGGAACAAAACTCGAAGCACAATCATAAAACAATTAAAATGGCAATACATCTTTTTCCCAGAGAACTGTTGCTGGCAATTACTTAGCTATGTCCATTCCCAAATCTTCACGAACTCTTTGACTTGCACCGCTATCACGCCCCCAACCAAACGCGATTTTCACCAAAATGTTATATTTTTAGGAAAACCCGTAAAGGTTTGCACTGCAACTACACCGGCAGAATAAATTAAGTAGAGTCGTAACTTTCTTTGGAAGAAGTCTTTTTATTTATGTGCTTCATTTTATATCTCTTGCGTTTAAACCGCGCCTTTTAGGCGACAGGTTTCTAAGGTTGTGTGCGTCTTCTAGCAGCAGTCAAGATTTTATTTTTATGAGCTACCGAGCATTGTAAATTCGTCCCGAAAAAGGATAGGTGTGCAAGCTTTGCTGTGTGTACATTTTTTTACAGGTGGCTCGTTGATGTTGTATACCTACACTCAGGTAAGGTTGAAAAGACAGATGTAATCGGCACATAAGATTTGGAGTAAGGAGAACATGGCAGTCCGTGAAGCATTTTGTGGAATGGCAAGTGATAGTATCAAAATTGAGAAAAATATGATAATAATAACTTACGCGAAGTTGACAATCTTGATGGAAGATGACTCGTTTTCAATTTTGTCTGTCCGTGAGAGTGACAAGAGGCTGGGTAGAAAGAAGAAAAATACGTTTTTTTTTTCAAAACTAGCTTTCAACGAAATCACAGAGAATGCACAACTTTTTTATAATACAGTGAAAATCGCTTAAGGTATCCGAACAGGTTCGGAGTACTTTTTAACAAAATAGCATACTAAAACATTATAAAGGCTCTTTTATGACTCAATACCAATAAATTTTACTATTTAACTATCAAAATGTAAAATAAATTACCTGAATTTTACAAAAATCACAATTATAAGTGAAATTTTAGCAATATTTTTGAAAAACTTCAAAGCAGTTAGAGAAAAAAGTAATATACATATATTAGTAAAAGTATTACGAAAACAAACTAGATGCATTTATCTAGAAAATGTACTAAACTTTTAGTTTTTTATTAAAATTTGAAAGTTTTAGAGCTGATTGAGTAAACATTATAAGAAATATTATATTTTTTATGAGACCATTATTTAAATAACAAGTCATAACCCAAAAAGTATTCATACAATAAGAAATAGTTTTGTACATTCACTAGAAAATAACGTAAATATCAGGTTTAAAAAGTGTTATAGAAATACATTCGTAATAATTTGAGTTATCAGACTCACCATGATAGAGAGATTTTGAACAATTTAAATGCCCACTTCTGGTAGAACAAAAACCCACTTCCGGTTTTTCTAACTTTATAATATTGATTGTAACTTGGCCTCTAGGTAGTGTAGAAACAAAATAAAGTATATTTCGTTAAGTCAAAAGATATCTCTGTTCAATAAAATAAAAAACAAAAATATCTGTCTTGATTGAATTTGGTCGTTTTCAACGTGTTCGGATACCTTAATACGAAATAGAAGGGACTGAAATATTTTTTCGTGTTAAAGATATTGCAAAACAAAACATATATTTAACAAAATTAAGTTTATTGGAGTTTATTTATTTACATAGATATGTATACATTCATGTTTGAAATAAAAATCAGTGAAACAAAAACATTCGCAAAAACTTAAAGAAGTTTTAATACAAAATTTTCAAATTTTTTTAAAAAGAAAAACATTTATTGAGTTTTTGGAAAATAATCTGATATTTTCCTTTACATTGTTTTTTAGCATCAAATTGTTAACAAATTGCTCTATATCTTCCATTTTGTTATTCATTTCACCATCGGAATGTGCGTCTATATAACTGCATACTTTTCATGGAGTTCCTCATTTTGGATGATGTGGGATCAATTGTTGCATTATTCATTTCATTTTCATCGTCGGAATCTGCATCAATGATATTTTTTGATCTTTGAAAAAACTTCAAAATGTCTGTTTTTTCATAATTGGGTGTGTACACACATTATCATTATCTTTTGCACTGAATTAATCAGATAATAAAATAGTCAAACAGTCCAATCCGGCTGGTGTTTTCCTTATTTTGTTCATTGAAAGAGAAAAAAAAAATCATTTCGTGTTAAGCGATTTTCCTTTCGTGTTAAGAGAAAAATGCCTGAAAATACATAGTAGTTTGTTTGGACTGTTGTATTATTTCATATTTACATATATTTCGTCTTAAGTGTTTTCACGTTAAATGTATTTCCTGTATATATTTGTGAAATGTAAGAGGTTTTACAGACAGAGACACTAATAATTTCATCAATATTATATCATTAATAAATATTGAAGTATAAAATAAAATTAATATTTAATTTTGAGCTTTACTTTTGTTCAATTTTAATGCTTTGAAATTTTGGCATTTTTTTTCACAGTCTGATTCACAAAACAACATATTATACAAATTAGTACTAAAATTTACTGAATTTGTGTAATTCAAATTTATTTACATTAAATTTTGAGTTTTTTATTAAATACTTAAGCAGCTTATTAGATCTCAAAAATTTTGTTAATTTCTTACGTTTTCTGAATCTCATTGCTGCCCAAAGTACTTATATTATCTCGATTTTTTGTACTTATTCAGTATTTTAGAGGAACCTCCTAAAAACTTTATTCTAGAGCAAACCTTTTCAACTAATGGAACCCTTAGAACTTTTAAGTTGTTTTCGGAGAGCCCCATTCCACTAACACACATACACTTAAAAGAATAATGAGTAGATCAAAATTTTATAGATATTTCATGTAAAGACAATTTTTTTTAAAGAAAAGTTTTGTACTAGTTTATAAATCTTTTAACGTAATTTTAATGTAATTTACACACTCATAATATTAGTTTGTGGTTCAAAATTATCACCTACCCATTCATTACAAAATTATCCGCAATCGCATTGTATACTTTACGTTTAATAAATTTTTATATTTTGTTTCTTTATAACTGTGTGAGAAAAACCCTGTAAATTTGCAAGCTAAGATTTGGGAGATGATCTTATTTAAATCTAGATAATAACGCCGAATCCATTGATACATCGATAAGTTGTTCTCTCTCCTTCACTGTAGTTTTTTCCCACAAATGAAAAAGTATGCATTTTCCATAAAAAAAAACAATACTACTAACATACAATACTATATATTAACATACAATACTATACTATTTCGAGGAACCCGGGATACTAAATAATAGAATATTCTCAATCTAATATAGGTAATGCATATGAAAAAATATTTTAACATTCTTTTATTATAAAATTTAAAAATGTATCGCAAAATAAAGTTATTACATATAAATGAAATTTTAAGTTTTTTGATGACTTGGTTAAGCTTACACGTGTGGTGTATAAACATCATAGAGAACGTGAATCCCTTTTGCATATACATTTATAATTTTCTTTCCGATTTTTTATTGTGCCTTGTGGAACCCAACACAGTTTGAAGACCACTGCTCTAGAGCATAGCTAGTGATGAAAATTTACATTCTTAACTCTTCAAAAACCACAAAAAAGAAGTTATTTTTAATAAATGTTTTTATCATAAGGCATTAAGCATGAATATTTCCACCCATTAAAGAAATCTTGGTACCACTGAAAATTTGTGTAATGCTTGCTGAAACTCAAAGCTCTTACGTTGGCATGGTGTAGAAGTTCTATTAACTGTGACATTAATAAACAATCAACCAATCAAAATCCATGGAGGAAAAGTATTATTTATTGAAATAAATGTTAAAAATACAAAAAAAAAAAAACTGACACATTTATATAAAAAAATCTTAGACTGAAAACACATAATGAGAAATTTTTTATCATCAGTAAATAAACTAATCCAAGTTTCATTATCTTACAATCGTCACAGTATTTTTATGCTGTTTTTTAATGAACATAATACTACCTTATGTTCTTGTTTTGATTACATTCATTCTTACCAAAGTAATTTTTCTTGTTCGAAATTCTGTTTGAAATTAAAATTTAGCTTGTGGGCCACATGAAGTAAAATTATATTTTTTCAATAAAAAAATTTCGAAAATAACCCATGAGTCTTCAGTAACTTTTGATTCTTTTAAAATACAGGGTTATCAGAAGCGAATGACCCGATTATAAAATGTAATAATTTCCCAGATGAGTAAACAGAAACTGATCATTCATATATCATTGTAAAGATAAAATATGAAATTTTGAGTTTATAACATTATTTTTGTCAAGTAGGTGGCAGCAATATTGTAATTGTGAAAAGAAGTGGAAATGGCGTCGAAGCGGGGGAAGGCATTTTGTGTGCTCTCGTTTACATAAAGTCTGTCAGTAATCACGGTTCAGCGTGAATTTCAGAGAAAGTACCATAGAAATGTACCGACATCTAAGAGTATAAGAAGATGGTATAAACAGTTCCAGGGAACTGGATGCCTGTGTAAATTCATAAGTCCAGGGCGACCAGGTTCGCAATGATATTATACGGAGGACTGAAGGAAGGAACATTTGTGAAAACAAATTTTGCTTCACGTCAAAAAACGTTACATACGAAATAAATTTCCTATTTTATCTTTACAATGACATATTGATTATCATTTTCTGTTCATTCATCTGGGAGTTATTAAATTTTATAATCGGGTCATTCATTTCTGATCACCCTGTAATTTGCTGCTAAAACAGAATTTAGCTAAAAATAAATCTTTCTTTAGGGAGGGGGGATTGCTATTTTATTTTTTTTCTCAGTTAATAATTCACCATTAATATTTCACAAAAAGTTTTTGTTTTTGTATAGAAAGAAAATTTATTTAAAAATATAATTTAAAATTTTAATTTCAAGGATGTACGGAAAAAGACAGAAGTATTAATAGTTCAAACGATCGAATGACGAAACAGAATCATGAACATTTTCCAAAACCTTCTGTGCGTGTTATGCTCACATAATAAAGATTGTTTATAGATGTCCCATTAAAATTAGAGATTTTCAATTTGTCGCATGTAAATATGTATGTAGAAGCCCAGTGGCTAAGTGGTAGCTAATCGCACTTCTACGCCACAGGTCCGCGGCTCAAACCAGGGGTGTACCGGAGAGTTTTAGGGCACCCCTGTATAGCCAGAATTTATGACCCAGCTGAAATACGTACCTGGTGTTAGTCAAGCTTTGGGCCCCTTAGAATCTTGTCCCCCCTCCGATGCAGGGTGTACGTTATGCCATTAGTGCAATCTCCTGACTATGCAAGGTCGACTCAGCCTCTCACTTCTTTAGTGGCTCTATAAATGAGTACTAAGCTTGCTTGAGATTTAAACACTAGGGGTTTCGCGTCAAGGTGACCACCTGACCGGAACATCTGTTCACGCACCTCAGTGCCCAAGGCCATGAAAACTGAGATGGGCAAAGTAGACCTTAGCCTTCTATGGGCTGTTGCACCACTGAGTTTATTTTGGTTTAAATATGTATGTAAAGAGTAAGCTGATGCAACTCTTTGTTGTTTCATAATCTTCACTATAAAACTTATAGTTATTTTTTTCCAGTTATAATGATTTTTAATGTCTAATCTCTCATTTTTCTTTCAATATATTTCACATGAAACTCATCAAGTGATTGCTTTCTTTAAGATTTTTCTCCCCCACGAAAAAAAATGCTACGCTTTCCTGCAAAAATAATTTTATGTCGCTTAAGTACTTTTTTCAAAAAAAAATTGCAGTTTTCATTTCTTTCAAATTCCAAAGCAATCCATTAAAAGTTAATCATTCTATTAATTTTTTTTAAAAAAAAGTATGCATCAAAATAAGATTTGTATTGTTTTAAAGTTATTTGTGCCTGTAAAACTAAAAAAAAAAACCATTAATAATATAATCGAATGTTGCATAAGGGGCAGTGATTGCAGCATGATGACCTATGAGTTAGATGCAGCCGGTCTTGAGAATATATCCGGCCCGCTATGATTGTGAAACAGTTGAGTAAAATATAAATTTTAAATTTTTTTAAAGGAGCTCGATCGATAGCATATTCCATTCTTGTTTCATGCAAAACTTTCATGGGAATTTAAATCTTTTTGTAATGGAAGATGTGGTGTAAAATTTTATGGTAGTTTTTCGTTTTGACGGTGCAAATCTCACCAAGTTGGAGTTTTATATATATATTGGCGACAACACACAATATACACATAAAAATACGAACAAATATTAGTTCTCTTTGGTTTTTCATCCATTTTTAATGTATTGGGCAAAAGGCGTAACTGCTAAGAGAACACGACTTGTTTTAAAAATGTGGCGGTAAAAGGTTACCAGCGGGAATATTCCGTTTGGCGTCGACTGTATCATTTTTGGTGATTCTACTGTCTACGCCAGCAAACGGAAAAGTGCCAAATTTATTTAGAAATTAACATGGAAACTTGCAAAAAAGTGGAACCTACCTTAATTAATATTTATAAAAAAATATTAAAATATGAATTTTAATTAAATAAAAAATATTGATATGCTTCATTTATTTAAATTATTTTAAAATTCTACATTGTTTAACTTTCAATATAGGACAAAAGGGATTTCGATTATATTCATCTTTATCGATTTCTCCTAAATGTTAATGAAGAGTTTCTTTACCCAAATTCTTAACTAACTTTTCTGCATTTAAAAACAGAAAATTCTAAGAGTATGAATTATTAAAATATAATTGAGTCCAATTTAATGAGTGTTGTATTCCACTAACAATTTTTTGAGCGAATTTTCTCTCGAATTTTATATAAACATGTAATATTAGAAAATGTGTGATTTGGAATAAATTCACAGATTCATATGAATATAATTTTAATTTCGAAAAAGTGTTTCTTTTTTAAACTAAAAAAAATCTTTTTCCTTCCTTCAGAATTCTTTTTCCCCTTTCCTTTAAAGGGGCCTTTTCAAAACTTATTCCAATCATTAATCTTTTTATCGTTATCTCCCACGAATCTGTCAATTAATATACAAAAACTGAAAATTAATGAAATTATTCTCATTTAAATCATTATTCAAATATTTGTAGGGATTTACTTGAGAATTAATTCAAGCAGAAAAAATATATTTAAAAAGACATTTATGTGTTTTCTTATTCATCTCAAAGCGATATATTTTTCTTTTTTTTTTCTCATTATTGTCAAACAGGTTATTCCCCTTAATACTGATGCCACTCATTTCCATAAAATTTTTTTACACTAAAAAAAAAAATGTTAAACATAATACTTCTTAAAATATTCTTCTATCAGTACTTAGTATGTACGGAAAAAGGATAAAAATGGATGACTAACTAATGTAAGGGATACTTTAAAGAGGTAAAAAAATCTGATTGATACTATTTGATCATTTAATTACAAATCAATAAAATACTGGATTAAAAACGAAATTCAGATATATTCTTTCAACGAAAAAGTACCAAACGATTCCCCCCCTTTTGCGCCTTACCTCACCCTCACAATCGGACATTCTCTCGAAATTCATGAATGAAAGTCGTAATTTGATCGAGTTGAACCCACTGGCGTAGGCCAAAGGAGTTACGGACCAACCGCATATCTCGAACTAATCCTCACTCCCTGCTCTACCCCCTGTCCCGGGCCCGACGTGAGTGAAAAAGTCAGAACGAAACGTGCAATCGCTGTTAACCCGCGAACCGAGCGCACTTCGAACACACGCTCATTTCTGCAAAAAACTATTTGAGCATATTCACTCAACGATGGATTTTCGAATAAGATGTCGAATAATTATGTAAATGAAACGAAAAAAAGAAATTATTTTGTTTTAATTTCTTTTAATTGCTTTTAATTTCATTTTTTTTTTACGAAAGTACGAGAGAGGATGAGAGTTAGTTTGGAGAACAGAATACATCAAGACTGAGCTGTGTTGATTTTTTATAAAAATTACTCTTCGAATTTTAATCTGTTAACTTTGTGCAAGAAAAAAAAATGTGACAACATATTTTCCGAATTATTCATTTGTTGAGTCATTGAAAGAAAGAAATTGTTATTACTTTGGTGGAATTTTATTTAGCTGGAAGTTGGATATTTCATTTAGAGAAGATGGTACTGCATCGGTAAGTGCTATTTAATATACATTTGGAATTAATCGAAATGGTTTACTGCAATTAAAATGCTTAATAAATTAAAAAATAAATGAAATCATTAAACATTTTATTTATTAATTTATTTTAATAACTACTTAACAATTAGAAAATTATTAATTAAATTGGAATGCAAATAAAATGGCAGCAAATTCCATTTAAATGAGGTAAGTGGGTGTTCTCTTTTTGTTATATACATAACTGCTATTATAACATTTTCAATTAATTTTATTTCATAATTTTCTTATGATTTGTGTAAAATAATAAACATATATTAACAATTAGAGTTACAATTATTAAATCAAAATAGATAACACATTTGAAAACTTTAAACTGGTATGAAATATTTTCTTTGTTCTAAGATATCTTTATATATGTATTTTTTTGTGATATAATAAATTAGGGAAGTCAAAAGCAAAAAAATATTATTCTTAGTCTTACTTAAATCTTTTTGTGGCTTTATCTAAAATATGGAACACATTTACGTTAAAGAAAATTTTTAAGAGTATAACTATATTCAATAGGGCTTATAATTGAAAAACATGTATAATTCAATACATTATTTTATAAGGCATTAATCCATAAACATAATTTCTATAAAATTTACATACTTTAGTTTTAAAAAAATACAAATGAAGCAATAAAATACATGCATTAACATAATATATGTATGAATTACTTCACAAATTTATTGTACAGTTATAATTTATTTATTTAAACCTGTATGAACATGAAACATTATTTTATAAGACATAGCAAATTTTAAGCTATTTTATCATTTTTTTCTAATAATTAGATAGCCATAAAATGGACAAAATAATCTCATTATTAATAGACTTACAATTAAAGCCACATGCACACATTACGATGCAGCAATGATCATTCGCTCTTTAGTTGAATTTAATATGATAATTAATGAATTTATAATAATTATATGCAAATGAGCCCTGCCATTTTTATATTTTCAACTTATAATACGTCTTATATAGATTTTCTGAAATTTAAAATACATAGTTTTAAAAAAAATTGAAATTGTGAAAAAAACCGTTAAGTTTTTAGAAAAATTTTAATGCACTAAGTTAATTTTGAAATTCAATTCGTTGTGCCCTTATTTTAAATATGAAAATAAAAACATAAAATAGCTAAAAGCGATCTTACGTCCTATAATTTAACTTCTAATGTAGCCCTTCGCACTACTTTTTAAAATAAAAACAGAGTAAAATTATTGCTATATGTCATCTAAGGTAAAAAGCAATAAGATATTTAGAAATAAGTGATTACAAAGATACAGAAAGAGTAAATGGGAGCATCTACATAACGAGAAATAGGAAATGGGAAAATGCAAGGTGAAAATAAGAAGGAAAAAATATCCTAAAAATCGAATCCTTTCATGCACAATCATTAATAATGAGTACTCTTTGAAAACTAATATGAATTTTAATCAATCAACACATATCTTTTTAAATGTTAAATGAAATAATTGTCTAATTGTTCTTTTTCAAAAATTTCAGAAAACAAAACGTTTGTTTTATATATTATACTTTATAAAATATATTATAACACTTATCCATTACCATAGATTACGTATCACTAACTTTACTTGGTATAATTTTTATTTTATCATTTACAGATTTTTCTTAAAATCGAAGTTAAAAATTGCAAAAGTTTCGGTAATGAGTAAGGAAAATGAGTTAGTTAACGAGTTAGTAAAATTTATTACTTAATACAAACCTAAGGAATTTAATCCGTGAAAAGAAAAAAAAAAGGAAAGGAAGAAAAGAAATGGCAATCATCACCCTAGTTTGGGAAAAGAATGGAAATATAAGAAAATAAGTGAACTTCTTAATTGAGAGACGCTTTACTTGTCATTTAGAGTAGCAATCTGTCTTACGCTGTGAGAAGTTGTGTTCCACTTGATATCATCTATGCTTTCTTTTAAAATGTGATTTTTGGTGCTGAGAAAATATTTCAGTATTTTGAGTTTTTGCACTAATTCCCAAACGAAAGCGATTTTTTTTTTGTTAAATCAATTATTGAATAACAAAAAATCGTCTGCGCGTTTGGATATTAATTTTATGAAAGCTTAAGATACTTAAATATTTATATACTTGAATACCTTATATTTTTAAAGCAGATTTCTGTATTTGAAGGGACATTGAAGAATTTCGATAAATACCAGTTTTCGAATTTGAAAACATAACATTCCATGTTCTGAGGCAATTGTTGTAAAAAATTTGTTAGAGGAGTGAAATACATTTTTAGCGGCGAGAATATAATTTAATATGAAACAAAATAAAGACTAAAAATAAAAATTTTAAAACTCGTTAATACTAATGCAATGATTGAAGTTAAGATTCTTCCCATTTCTTGTTCTTTCTAATTTTATAAACTTAAATATCAAAGTAAATAAACATATTTTAATAATTTTATACATATTTGTTGAAACTAGTTCCAGTTTTTGCCACAAACAAAAGATTTAAAATCAGTACTATACAAGTTTTCCAAATTATTTTGTATATATGTCACCGGTAAAGTGTGAAACTCATTTCATAGAATAACTAGGTATTTCATGAAATAACTACATAAGTCAGTTAAAGTATGTAAAATTATTGATTTCTACGATTTAACTAGATATTCTATAGAATAACGATTATTTGATCGTTAAAGTATGAAATACGGCACTCGAAAGTTCTTTGAACTGGTTCTAGCTGCTTATCAATTTTGAACCCCAATTCAAAGTGTCGTTACAGCCATACTTGCTCTGATAAATAATAAAAAGTAAAATAAAGGAAAAAATTTCATAAAATTTAAATTAATATTCTCTTACAATTTTTTTGAAAAAGTTTATACAATGTTTTTATGAAGCAGTTTCTCTTCCCAGCATGTATTTTTTATGATATTGAAATATATCTATATTTCTGCAACATATTCTTTTTTCCTTGTTGTTTAACTAATGCTAGCAATATCAGCAATAATAAATTATATCATCTGTTTTTCCTTATTATTTATCAATTATCATCCGAAATAGGGATTAAATGTATTTTTCGAGAGATTTTAGCTATTTATGATAAATTAATTTATAAAATAACTTTGAAATTTTTTACTTTTCCCTTGTGTGTGAAGGGTCTATCATTAGTTTTTTCATAGAATAACTAGTTATTTCATAAAAAAATCTAGGTAAAGTTTGAAATTTTTCATCTGTTATATATTTTATAGCTGACTTGTCTATTTCCTGAAGTACCTAGTTATTCTATGAAATAACTGATTAATGCATTTTAACGTTAACGTATATAAAAATTTCTATTCAAATTTGTAATGAATATTTCACATGTTTAGACTTATATAGGATAATTCTTTTTGAACATAAATTTCGAATTTGCTATGCAATTGTTTCAAATCAGCAACAGACGAGATAGAGCTTCAGCCCAGACCGCTCTTGGCCGGAAGGCTTATTTTGCTTATCACTGTTCCAAAGGAATCAATTCAACATATTAACGATTAAACAATTCAACAAAGGCATAAGATTCAACTGTATTTTTGCATTTAAATGCAAAAATAAAAATGTATTTAACAAAAACTTTTTTTTTCCTTCTCTCACCCACTTTCTTTTTTTCCCTGTGACTTTTAAGCTTGTAAAAAAAAAGGTATTTCACAATTTATACATCAAATTATTAATAGAATATTAATAAATCGAATAATATTAAAAATTTAAACAACTTAAGACATCATTTAAATATCAGTCGTAAAAATTATTTCCCTTACAGAAAGAATTTTCTTTTATTTGGAGAACCTCAAGATCTCCATTTAAATATTACTGAATAAACATTATGATGAAAATATTCTTTGAAGTATATTAATCTATTTCAAGATGCGATTGCTTTCCAATTTTTTAAGATAATAAACGCTGTATCTTTGTAACGTGTAATAATAAGTAACTTAAATAATAAATACGTAATTTTTCTCCTCTTTAATAATCAATTATCATTATCTTTAAAAGTTGTAACAGCTTGAACTCGAAACCTATCATGGAACGAACCGTGATAGGTTTAATATTCTTGTTTGCTTAAGAAGACTGACCGTTTAACGAATTATTGTTTAAAATACTCATTCTAACAATTGTAGACAAAACAAAATGCGACTAAGATTTATGTTCATTATTAAAACACTTCATTACGAGCTCTGTGTTCGGCGTGAACCTTTCTCGAAAACACCTGTCTCCCGTCGTTATACTAAAAACAAATTTCTTTTTACTGTTCTCCTGGAAGGAATAACCCCGAAAAATCAAAAGTAATTAGTTCTCGTGAGACAGATGCAAGTCAAACTTGTGTTTAAGAGTTTAATGGAAGGTCGAAAACTTTTTTCCATTTTTTAAAGTCAAGTTCAAGGTGGTTCAGGGGAGATTTTTCGCGGCGTCACGCATCATTTAAACAATGTATTTCAGATAGGTGTTAACGCGTTTCAGATTTTTTTTTTTTTTAACGTCGTGCGCGGTTCTTTTTCTTGAAAGATTGTGTTTGGAAAAGTGTGGGCGTGTCCATGTTCATCATTTAACTGTCAAATCCTTTTTATCTAACAACGGTACTTGAAAGGGCAGCTTATTTAATGCCTTTTAAAAGGATGGCTTATGGGTTTTTTTTGTTATAATTTAGTGATAAATTTACAATGCATTCTCCTATTTTGTTTTCTCAAAATATTCTTAGTAGGACTTTATTAGTGTATTTTAGGAGACGCACGTATTTTAATAGAACTTTCTATTAATTTGTAATATCTCTTTCAACTTTATTCCCTATATATTATAATTATTAGAACATATTTTTTTAGATATCACTAATGTTAAAGTAATAAATTATCAATTACAAAGTTATAATTTAATGACAAGCAACAGTGGATTAAACATTATGAGTCATTACACAATTAATAGTATCAATAAAGTATCCACATTTTCTTATTTTTTTAACTACTTTAAGTATTTTTTTAACTTTTAAGTATTTTGAAAAATAAAAATAATTTTATTTCAGTCCCTAGAAACTAATTAAGCAATTGATTTTTTAAAGATGTATTGATATTCAAAATAAATGAAATAAATAAGGGCCTGAGGCGATTTTAAAAGTTAAAATTCTAAGCAGAAACTTACATTTTTATTAAGGATCTTATATATTTCAAAATAATTTATTAATTTAAATATTTAAATTTCAGAAGTGAAAATTACTTATTTTTGAAAAGTAAAGATACTTTAAATTATTTGTTTTATTTTAAAAGAAACATTAGTAGTTAGTTAAGTGAAAGATTATTTGAAATCATTTTTAAATCTAAACTTTCATTTTAATATATTTGTATAAAATTTTTATTCATCTTTTTTAAAATAATAAGATTTAGATTACATAAAAATTTGAGCATTCATTATTCAAATTCAACTCATTTGATAATAAAATATTTCTTTTCACATAAAAAAAAATCATTGGAAGCTAAAAATGCTCTAATACTTTTCAATAAATCTGTCTGTCGCTAAAACATGAATAATTCTATTTCAGAGAGTATCACACTCGCGTATCTTCCTTTCCGTTCCGAGCAAACAAATACTATGCAACAATAATTCGTGTAATTATTACTATAAAACATTATTTTAATTTTTAAACTTATTTATTTTCAAATATGTGATAACAACAATAGTTTAAATTTTAGCACAATAGAATAATAACTTAAATTTGAGTCAAATAGGATAATATTGATATTTTTAAATATTTAGAGAGAGAGAGAATTCCTTTTATATGTTACATTGTACTAAAGAATAGAACTTAAATAACAGTTGTATTTTTAGAATTCATAGAAAAACCAAACTTTCACATGATATAAAATGATACATGCATTTTTTAATTTAACCGAGTTATCTTACAAGAAAAAGCAAACATAAGTATGTAGTAAGTAGAAAAATTAAACGACTTATGTAGGAAATGCCGAGATTATAAAAATACAATTAGATAATTCAAAAAATTAAAAATAATTATTAATTTAAAAGGATAGTGAACAATGTGTGATATAACGGCTCAACACTAGTACAACTGTAGTTACCGATAATCCTCTTCAGGAGTTAATTCATGCAGCATATTTCAGTTCTTCAGCATAATAATGCGGCATATTTCAGTTCTTCAGCATAATAATGCGGCATATTTCAGTTCTTCCAATACTTAATGCTTGTGAAATTTAACGATTAAAAAACATAGCAAAACTTATTGTACTATAACACTTTGCCCGTTTATAGAGTCATATTAATGTTGCATGCTTAGCGAAAATTTCTTTAATTTATTACTTTATATTTAACAAAGAATTTAAAAATAAATTTATGATTCAAAATGAGATTTAAAAAAATATTACTATTCCTCCAACAATCGAAAAGTAGGGGGGGGGGAGGCAATTAGAGAAAAAATAGATATGCTGTCAATCTTTCCCATAGCAGCTTAATATGCATATTTTCAAAGCTTTTGCTTGTTCAGAATTTTCTAATTTCTAAAAAATTAATTTATACCTAAATTAAATAATTTATTTTTTTTTAAATTCTCGCACCATTTTTTTAAAAATTGCTGTTTATGAAAACGAATTTCAGACAATTTTGAAATTATCTTTTGTGGCCGAATCATATCAGGAAGTTTTTACATGCTAATTTGATTAAAGAGTTATTGAAATAAATTAAACATTGAAAATATTTGTAATTGAAAATAATGTTAAATGGTTTGTATGTAAAAAATTTGTGGAAAATTATGGGGGCCAAATTAAAAAAATTACGCATATTTTCATGAACATGTAGGGTTATGCTGTGAATATTTATTAGCATATTTATTGACTTATCAAACGCAATTAAGGAAAATCTATCACTGGACCAAATTATTCAATACATTTATTAACATTTAATAAAAACTGATTAATTTTCAAACTTCGGTTAACATTAAGGCGTATTGTAGTAGAACGATTAGATGTTTGTAAGCAAAATCTTTAACTATTACATGACATAATTTTGTATACGATTCTGATGGAAGTTTGTATGAAAGAAATGGCAATTTGTTTCTTTTTTGTTAGAAAAATTATTTTCCTATTCTTGGTTTTCTTCTCAAATGATGTTCCAAGATCTCATGCTTAGTATATTATAAATCATTAACTAAAATATTATTGAATTCAGTTACATAATTTGCCTGATATAATATAAATTGAATAAAAAAAATGAGATAATTATATGCAAAATACATTTAAATACCCTACGTCTATGCTTTACTTTTCAAAATTATAAATTAAAAGAAAGTGAAGTAATTTTAGTCACTTTGTCAGAAAATAACGAGTAGAGTCAATACAAATCACATGTTTTATTTAGGACCAGGTTGTTAGAAATATCAAAATACAGTGGCGTAACATACACCCCTAGCAGCGCAGGGGGAGGGCAGGATTGTAGGCAGCTTAAAGGCTATGGTTTTGCAATCCTTTGTAAGATCCTACTTGGGAACCTAAACCTGACTTTGCAGGGGGTTCCTAAGTTTCTATTTTACGCCACTGTTAAAATATATTATGTTTTACACATAAAAAGGAAAAAAATATTATTCATTAATCTATTCAAGTCTTTCACCTGTTGGAGCCTTGCAGATTTTTTATTTTATAAAGATGCTAATATTGTAAAAATACTTTACACTAACCATTCTTAAGGAAATAAACTTTATGTTTATTCTATAACTAAAAGATTTATCGAAAAACAAAATTAGCATTTTCATTTCTGATAAGATAACAAATCATTTAATTTATTATTTATTTCTTAAAACTCTTAGGCTTAGATCGGTTTAATTAGAATTGTAGTTAAGGATTAATGAAGGCTTAATAAAACTGAAACTTAGGTTTAGAAACAATTTTTCAATTCCTACTATTATATATAGTTCACATTCTTCCTATATATATTTTTATGTACATCTTGTCCAAATCTTCAGTAGTTACTAAAATACTTTTTATTCATCCACTCAGGTTCAAACGCATTTTTTTAAACTTGTTGGGGATGACACTTGATGTTAATACAGTTCTTTCAAATATTAATTCATTAATTAAATTAGATTAATGAATAAATAATAACAAACAAAAGAATAACCCAACATCATATTAAAAAGGGAAATTTGTTTTTGTATTCTTGTAGCACAATAGATTGCGCATTGGACTTCTAATACAAAGGTCGTGGTTTCGGATTGTAACTGGGATGGCCGAATTTCTGAGAATGTGATTTTTGAATGAATAAATAGTAACAGGCGCAAACAATAGTCCAACACCATATATAGAAAGGAAAATCACTTTCTAGTCTGCCATTTAATATTGTGATACTGTCAAATGGTATATACATATTTATATTAATTGTAATTATTTAACAAAACGTAAATAAAAAAAAAAATTTCTTTGTTGACCGAAATAGGAATTAATTGCTTAATTTTTTTTAATAATACTTGTTTAATGTAACCTTAAAAATACCTTTTTCAGCCTCATTAAAAATACATTTTGGAACGGCGTAAGAAAGTATTTTCTGTTTTTGTTTACCTGAAATTTATGTTCTTATTTTCTCGTATACTTTTTTGTAATTCCTCTTCTTAAAACAATAGTATTAAATGTAAAATAAAAAGGAAGAATTAAGAATGTTGGGGAAGGAGAGAGAGAGAAAGAAGGGAACTTTTAGTGTAGGCAGGCCCTGACGAAGGTCCTAACCCCAACCAACTCATTTTTTAATGCCTGTGACAAAATCTCTGCAACCATTTTATTTTTCAAGTATTTGTTCCAGTAGCTATATTAAATCGGATTACACTTAATTCGAGTGACAAGCGTTTTTGACTCTAGTCATTTTGTGGTCTAATAAAAATGTCCGATTTATTTATTGCTCATTTACTCCAATTTCTACCTTCTCCAACCCAGCATGTGACTTGTCTTAATATTTTTAACTAATATCGTTAAGCTAAAACAGTCACTAAAGAAAAAACTGGGAACGAACGTGTGAGTTTTTGTAACATAGGTTCGGGATTGTATAAGTGAGTTATTGCCAATTACACGTCGGTTTTATTATTGGGTTAAATTGCATCGGCAGTTTTAATAGTGACAGATATATACTATTAAATTTATGATGGTTGGTTAACATTTGAGAACAGGAAGTTTTACGCCTTTTTATGGTAGTAAAAAGAATAATAGTAAATGTAAAAATAAATTTATTTGGAAGAGAAAAATAAAAAGGGGAGGTGTTTTTGAAGGATTTAGTGAACAAAAATTTTTAAGTTTTCAAATATTTAACGTGAGAGTGTGATACAACTGACTAGCTCTTCAAAAAGTATTATTTAAAATTTTCTGGTTTATTACAAAACGAAACATGTTCTCAAAAATAAATAAAACAATTGATAAGTTTTGAATGCGATATTGTATTCAAAAAGAGATTACGTTTAATCAACTTCAAAGAAAAAAAAATAATTAAATTATTCCTTTTTTTAAAAAAAATGTATTGCTTTTTTTCCTTCTTTTTCTAAAACTTTTTTTAAATAACCAAATTTATTAAAGTATCCAAACACATTGAATTGACTTTTTTCGATCAAAACACACCTTTTTTTATTTTCTTAAAAAGATTTATTGAATAGAGCAATATTTTGGCTTTATAAAACAACTTTTGTTTCTACGTTGAATAGAGGCAGAATAACAACAAATTAAATAAAATTAGAAATTCCGGAATTGGTCTTGAAACTACCAGATGTGAGCACTTAAATTGTTCAAAATATTTTATAGTGAATCTCATAATTCAAAATATTACAAATGCATTTCTATGAAACTTTTCGAATGCGATATTTTTTTAGAAAATGTATTAAAACAATTCTTGCTGTATGAAGATTTTTAAGGCCTGTTATTTCAATAATAACATCTCATAAATGTATCACATTTCTTATAATAATTAATTCGATCAACTCTCTATTTTTTTAAAAAATTTTAACAGAACATTTAAATTTTAGTATATTTTCTAGATAGATTTATTTTATTAATATTTTTATTGATAAAAGTTTATTACTTTTTCTTTTGCTTTCATGATTTCTTAAAAATTTGCTGCAATTTCACTTATATTTGTAAAATTTAGATAATTCATTTTAAACATTGCTTTTTAAGTATTATTCTTCATTGATATTAATCCCTAACAATATGTATAATATTTTAGTATGTTATTTTTAAATAAGCACTCGAAATATGTTCGGATACCTAAACGCTTCATTTGCTACAATTATTTATCAAATTTATTCTAGTTACAAGTCAAAATGCATCGAGTTTCAGTTCTTGCTCGAGCTATTTCTTTTCCAAAAAAAGTCATCTGTCTTTTTTTTAATGTTACATATGTTCAGATTTCTTTAAAGAAAATCTGAAATAACCCATTTATATTTCTACGAAGAAAATTACATAATTAATTCACACTTGTTTCTAAGCAAAATACAAAATTTAACAAATATCTTTTTATTCATTTACCAAGAACATTTTATTCAATATGCGACAAATCACGTCGTAATACATTTTAATCGGAAATATATTTAAACTAATATTGATCTTAATCGAAGGTCATTACTTTTTTTAAAAAAAAGAAAAACATTAATTTTTTTTTGCTATAATCGAACACAGAACGTTCATACAAAAATAGAGACAAGTGGGCTGTGTAATGCTAGCGAAATGCCCTTGGACGAATTAAAATGATAAGCATCTGCTGTATTCCGCTTCACTGTCGGGCGCCACTGAGACAGTTCGTTTTGCTGCAAACTTTTATTTTCACAGATTCCATATTAGCTCCAAATTCTATTTTAATTCTTTTTTTTAATGATAGAGATGTTGACAATCTCTAAACTTATGTTTTACAATGCATACTTTTGGTAACTTTTTCACTTATATTCTACAAAATAACACAAAAGTTTTCAAGATTATAACATCGGATTGTTTTTCAAAATATGAGCTAAAATGTTGATTAATTGATGAATAAATAAACTTTATATAATATAATAAAATAATTTGTAAAAACGCTAAAAAAATAAATAAATGCTTTATAAGTATATAAAAATGATAAATTGAAAAATGCAATTTGTCTAATTTAAATTTAATAAGTTAAATTTACAATTTCATTTATTTGTTGACTTAGAAGGTTTAATCTTTTTTAAAGGGTTTCAACAAAATTTTATTCAATTTATGTACCATTTCTTGAGATGAAAATAAATTCTTAAGGGGCTTTCTATAAATAATATAATTATGACGTAATATGTAAAGCGAAATCTGCACCTCACTTTTTGTTGCGACCAAACTCCAAAAAGGTGAGAACAAAAAATTATTTGAAATCGAAATAAATTCAAAAATATAAATACGCGTAATTTATGATTTTTCTTTCAAATAGATCTTCTTATATTTAAATATTTTTCTAAAAATTTTTAAAAATTGAAATATTTTAATAAAATATTGTATATTAGTATTTTTTTTATTTTAAAAAAATGTTTTAATTGTTTATATAAAAATAAATACATCAAAAAACAAATAACACGTGTAACAAAAAATATACCAAAAATTAATTTAATTTTTCTATTAAATAGTTTATTTTTCTTTTGAATAATTGAAGTAAGTACTTAAGAATTTTATTCTAATACGTTCTTATTCTTTTACAAAGCCTTTTCAAAGTTTTCTTTTTTAAATTTAATATTTCACTTCGTCAGAAATGTATATCATTCCCTTGTGTCAATTAATTAAAATTAATAATCTCACTATGTACCCAAATCAATACTAATGTTTTAATAACCCTTTTTAATTCACGCTCATGGAATATTTTTAAAGAATAAAATAATTCTCTCTATAATAATCTAATTTTATCAGAATTTTTTTTTATTCTTATGTATCTTTAGCACCAATCGTTGCTTTTTTCTTTCTTTCTTTTTTTGTTGTTGCCGCGACACAAAGGCACGTGCCGCCGTCGCGTGTGCCTTTTGACACATAACTGAAAGCTAAGCGCTGTAAGAAGAAAAAGTGTGTCTTTGAATGATTTGCGTGTAATATAATAATTTAAATGTAATTTATACTAATTAACTGATGATCTTGGACATATGTAACTGTTGATATGTCAGGAAAAAGATATAAATTCAAATGTATGTTTATTTTAAATATTTCCTTAAGGATTCATTTTTTTTATGTTTTTAATTTAAATAAACTAAAAATACGCTGTGCAATGATGACATTAAAGTACCATCTTTTGAAATAACACTCCTTTCAGTCTTTCTTTTAAAAATTAGTTTCTTATTTAATAAAATCTTAATAACAAAGTTTCCACGATTTTTTTATTAACACATTCTTAAAGGGCTAGTTTTTCCTTTGTAAGATATTAATATTTATTCCGAAATGTAAGTTTTGATTGATTTCGATCGTCTTATGGCTGAGTTACGAAAATAATATGTTGCTTAGGTTTTAATGACAGAATATTAATGATATTTTCTTTAAGTAAACGTAAAAAGCATAATGAATAATTTTGAATGATTGAATTAAGATCTGAGTGTGTGGATGTTTTATGACAGACAATTATTTTGCAATGCATGTCTAATCGTAACCTGCATTTTAGCAAATAAAAGAGCTGTGTTACATTTTCTTCCCTATTTTTTTCTTCTTCTAGATATATGTAAAAAGAGGGGAGGAGATGAATGTGTAAACAAGCTTTGCTAGTATATTTATGCTAGTGTACATATTTTACAAAATCTGGAAGGATTTTATGATCGATTCTTCAAAATACCTTAGATAACTTTAAAAGAGCAGCTGTAATCAAAAACAGCTTAAGAATGGTTTAAGTCACGAAGAACACAGTGATTTTTTTCTGTACACGATCTTCATTTCAATGATCTTTTTACCTGCATAGATAATGATAAAATGATAAGAGGTCGTATGCTTATGTATGATAACTATCACTTGCAAAACACAAACATTTTTTTTTTTAAAACTTAATTTTCTTTTTAAAGGTATACTTCAAGAAATCTTCATTGCTTTCAATCAAAATCTTTTAAGGTGGTCCTTCCAGTAACTGCTCATTTAGCAACGATTTGCATTTCATTTTTTCATAAATATGTATATCATGTTGATAATGGTTCCTATTTTATTTACCGTTATATAAATGCTTCGATTACTTATAGTAGAAATAGCGAATATAAATCAATATATTCTGCCCAGTGATTACCTAACTTGTTAAAAACTAACAGCCGAACTGAAATTTTATGATTGGGATAAAATACTTAGCACTGTTTATGATAAAATAGATAAATTTAAATTCCATGTTATTAAAATATATTTTTGGAGTAGCAAATTACTTGTATCTATAAAAAAATATTATTTTTGTATTTTTACATTGAAAAAATCCCACAAAATAGACAAATTTAACAAAATTAGGAAGTTATTCTGTTTTTGTTTGGATAGTGATTTTACCCCATAAAACTTCTTACAAATATTTATACAGCATTAATACATTGATCAGAGTTTTTGCAATTTACCTTTTAAATCCTTCACACAACAGCAGGATAGCAAAGTCAGCTTGTCAGTGGGGTAGTTTAAGGTCATTTTTCTATCTCGTTGTGATACAAGTTCTGTAACAATTCATCTATTTACAAATTTGAACAATTTACACAACTAATAGCTAAACAGGTGCCATCAACGTGTATCATTTTTATCTCTTACAGATTTACCCTTTGATTAGTCGATGACAATTTCTTATACATTTTATTATTGTCATTTCTTTGAGTTCTTTTATAAGAATAATTTTTTCTGATGCAAGTTTTTATAATACTCTGATATTTTTCAAAATCTCTATATTATTAACTTTTCATTCATTTATTTACGTTTCGATATTTTAGAATTAGCCTACGAAATAATAAAGGAAAAAGAATGATACCATCAAAATAGTTTAAACTCGCTTATTCAGTCCTGTAATTACCTTTTGATTTGCTAGATTTTTTTTATTTATTTCATTTCACTTTTCTACTTCATATGAATGTATCATTTAAAGATTTACTTTTTCAACTTGGAAAGGTTATTTTAAAGTTTGATTTCAATTTTTTCCCTAAATATGCAAAAAGCAAATCTTCATTAATCAGAAAATAATTTACAAGCACACCAACCAGGTTAAAAGATACCTTGGGACTGAAAACTCTCTGCATTATAAAAACTCACCAGCATTTTTTTTCTTCTTTTTTTGCATTTTTAAATGTTGTTTACCACTAAATATAAAATAAATCGAAAAAAGAAAATCCACAAGAATATTTTAGTTTTATTCAAATCGTGCATGAAAAGGTGGGAGAAACAAGGGAGCAAATTTAATCGTGACGAATAAAACACGGCCTTCAATCAACAAGATTGCAATCATCTTCAGTAAAATTCTCCCATCAGCTGCAAAGATTTTAATGACGAATCCCGATTTAAATCAGGGAAGAACCTCTGTGGTTCATTGCACAGACATAAAAATAACCCTATAATAACTGTGAGAGCTAATGTCTGGACTTGGTAAGATTAATTATGGAGGATCTTTAGAGTGAACTTTTCAACTGGTCATTTCATCATCTGTTATGAGACCCATTTAACCAATCAAAGCTGAGAATGTAGATTGTCTGATTAAAGATTTAAGTCAAAGAATTGTTTTTAACCTTGGGGAAAATACCAGCGATAAATTATAGGGCTGGTTTGTAGGGCAAGTTCAAATGCAAGGTTATTTGTCATTGTTATTATCATGTGAATTATTGCAACTAATTCCCTAAAATGATGTAAAAAGTTTAGATTAAGAGAGGGAGAAATATTGTTGTTAAAATTTATTTCTTGCCTAAATGTATGAAAATTAAGTTTGACCAAAATGCATAGAGTAAATGCACAAAGATTAAGATTAACATAGAATGCTATTAAAAATGATGATAGTTTTAAATCTTTATAAATAATACAATGAATTAAGATGTCCAATTTTTTTGGAAACTTTTTTACTTTCGTGTAAGGTTTATGTTCTTTTCTCACTTTTTAGTGCTTGAAATAAAACTTTAACAATGTTACAGTAACTCCGCAGTTTTATTAAAATTACAGATATTTACCTTCCTAGGTTTCTAAATCGGTTGTGAAACTAGAGTGTTTATTGCGAAATAACAAATCCCATTTGTCTGTGTTTCTAGATCTGTATCAGTATTTTAATGATTATTAGAAGATAAAATAAAGAGATTTTTACAAAACAGTGCAATTGAAAATGAAACCGAAAATGTCACATAAAGGCTGGAGAAGTTGACAGTTCTTCATTATTAATACAAATAAAGACTAAATTAAAAATTAAATTAAGCTCTGATACTTGGTTGGTTATTAGTTGATTGTGTAAAATGTAGAAATTTATACACTATAACAAAACAAAAAAAGCGACGCACGAAGAACGAGTTGTCCTATAGAGTCACAAATTGATGGGTAGAAAGGTTATATACAGAAAAGAAAGTGATTCAAACTTCAGAAAAATTGAATGATTTACTTCAGAGTTACATAGTTACAAAGTAACGAGCTCAATAAGGTGTTCACACACCTCTAGTGTGGATGCAAGCTGCCACGGGACGTGGCATAGAATGATAAAGCACCTTGGTGGTCTCCTGCTATATTTCTTGACAAATTTATTCCAATTGTCGGGCAGGTCATCATCATTCCTTGGTAGATGTAGTCGCCTTCCAATCATATACCAGGCATGCTCGATCGGAAGTGTTTGACAAGCTATAAGGCAGTTCATAGCAACACTTGCGTATGTGGTCTGGCATTATCTTGTTGAAAAATAAGGCCAGGCGTATGCAAAAGGAACGGTAGCAAAACAGTTCTCAGAATGTCGATAAATTACCGTTGTGCTGTAAGTGTGCCTCTAATGACGAACAAAGGGTCTGGCTGTCAAAAGAAATGGCATTTCAGACCATAACTCCTGGTTGAGGGCCTGTTTGGCATGCAATAGTGAAAGCACGGTTGGCACGCTGTCCTGGGCATCTCCAGACACGTCTTCAATGATCGTCAGGACACAGTTGGAAACGAGATTCGTCGCTAAACACTATAATGGCCGTATCGCTTCGACCCAAATGACGAGTGATTCTCCGATTTTCCCAACCTGCCTCTTTCAATCCAATGATACGACCTCTTTCAAACTCTGACAGTTGCTCGTAAGGAACTCGAATCCTGTGGCGAGGCATTTTTTCAGTCGTTGAAAGGTATCCTAAATCGAAATACAACAGAAATTTTGACCATAAAATTGAGAATCGCTTCTTATAGACACCTGCTGAGTGCGCAGTTCCGATGCGCTGTAGCTCCCACTATTCGTTCATTGTACACCAAATTTTAATCATTTGCATGTCCGGTACAAATGTCTTTGCATGCGAAATTTCATTACCATCGGGCAACTTTTTCTTGGTGCATCGTTTTTTTAATTATAGATTGTAATTGGATAAGATGTTTTAAATGTGAGTTGGAAAGTATAAACTGCTTGTGTCGAACTTGAGTTTGCATTAGTGAGAGGGACAATAGAAGGAAACGACATAAAATCAACAACTTTTAATTAATCTAAACATTACTGTAATTGGTCACAATTAGGAAAATTGGAGCTAAAACATCATTTCTACATTTATAATAACAAGTGTTATACTTATCTGATATCAGGAGAAGTCAGATCGACTCACTGGATCCGGATACCTGTAAACATACTAATAAGGATAATAAGACTACAAGTTTATGCGGAGATACGTAGATATTCCGCCGAATATAACTTTCACAAATATAATTTAAACTAGCTTATGTTTGATTTCTTTATTAACATCCTCTTCGAACTTGTTTTACTTAACTTTAAATCGTAGGATTCATTTACATGCGTCACGGTTTTTTCCCAGAAATAGATTCTCACAAAAATCAATCAAACAATTTATAAATTGTGTTTCATTTTGAGGACAATTAGTTGAAAGGTACGAAGATAGCCCATTGCAAGTAAAAAAAGTAATCACAACAGCCAGACCATTAACAAGTTGACTGGAATCCTAATGTTGTGTGTTTGATGGTGTTGGTAATAAAAGTTATAAGGCGATCTATGTGCACCGGTGTGCAAAACGTATGCTGCAGGTGGGCTTTTTCTGCCATAACTCCACGTGAAATCATCTAAGAGACATGAAAATCAAAAATGAGAAACAGCATTTTGTACTTAAAAGATGACGAAAGCATAGTTGTGGGCAAAAATGAATGCAATGCATATAGTATAGAATGAAACAAAACAAACAAAAAAGGCTTTATTGAACTCATTGTATCATGGTACATGATTGTCTTTCCAAGAGGAAGAACAACAAGCAGTGTTCCTTAGTAAGGATATGCCCTCCCCCCCCCTTTATTACATTGGTTGCTTCACACCGTCTTTCCATACTTAGCTCTAGATTGTCCAACAGCTCTTGAGTTAAGAGTGACTATTTCTCAATAAGCTTCTTTTGCAGCTGTTGGGTGCTCCCAGAAAATGAAATCGGGTCGCAAGGCGTCTTCCCAAAGTATCCCACACATGTTTTCCTGGATTTAAATAAGGGAAAACGTTGGCCAGTTCATTCGAGTGATATGTTCACGTTCCACTAGTTACTGAACGTCAGCACGGTGTAGCCGTGCATTGTCATCAATAAAAAATAAGTATTGTCCAATAACACCTCGCAATGGAAGTACATGGGGGAGGATCACCTCTTTACAACAGCGATCTCAGTTACAAAACCTCTGTCGAAAACGTGGAGGTCAGTCCACCCATTCAACATAATACCTCGCCAAAGGACAACTCCAGAACTATCACAAAGGTCTCTTTTTGTGAATCAAAATGCAACCTTTAGCATAAATATTAACTACTTTATGATTAATTAAATGTGTCAAAATCCAAACATTTAACATTATAACAGTTAAAATAATTTGTTAACTATTTAAGGTAGTAGAGATATAGAATATAGTATCTGGTTTATATAAAAACACTATTTCTACTAAAAAAATAAATCAGTAAGGAAATCAGAAAGTAATAGTAAGGAAAGTATAGGATTCATTATCAATATGATCTATTTCAAAAAAGAATAAATAGACGTTAACCAAACAGTAACTAGCAGGATTACCTTGAAAAAGGTTCTTAACCTGCTTTTAAGGCTTTTGATTTCTTGTAATACAATTTTAATAAGAGCTTTAAATTTTTCTATTTTTATTGCATTATATAATTAATATTTATCATATATCACAGCTCAAGAACTCTAACCATATAATCAACATCTATTGAGTTAAAATATCTTCGAAGTCAAAACCAAGTATAGAAAAAATTATTTTCTCTTTTATAACCTTAAAAAATTTTACGCTGTTCTTATTTATAGCTGAAAGCTTAAAATTATGGATGGCACGTTAAAAAATCGATTGTGAAATGCTTGCAGATTTCGCTATCTGTGTATTATAGTCATTATAAATTATTCGAAATTTTGTAGGACTCGTGTAAAATTTAGTCATTAAAAAATGCATTGATATTTAATGCCAAGTACCAAGTCAAGTTTTTTATTGAGTACTAAAAGACAATTATTAATTTTCCAATCTTGAATCTTTTGCTCACTGTACTCCTTTTCTGTTTGGAATTTTTCTTGTAAGCTTACCAAGTCGCAAAAAGGGGGAGTTTGGTACCATGAAAGTAGTTCAACTCCACTTATTTGGTACTAAATCCATAATTTCATTTTTATTTGCTCGACCCCATTTTTTTACTTCTATTTTCATGCATTTTCTACTTTCTTTTATCTAATTATTTTGATGTTTTATAGAGTTTTTGTATTTTTGCTTTCATTATTTCTTTTCTTCGTACTTTTACTTTTATTTCTTTTCTTCGTTCACATTTCTTTCGTGTATTCCTTTAGTTTCCTTGCGCCGATTTTAGTATGTATTCATTAAGTATTGAGATCATAAAGGTTATTATTACTTTGTAAATTTATTATTTATATGTAATTATAATTTATATCTCAAATTTTTCACTTCATTCTTCGTATGCTTACTGGTGAATTCACTAATTCAACTTTAAGAACAATAAACTACATGGAGTGCTATCAGAATTCAATTATGGACGACGGAATACTAACTGATATCACGAGGGAATAACGCATACAATCAAACTACACATTTAAATCTAATCTACAAAAATTACAGACCTGATATCTTCTTAGGAATGAACTTTGGAAACTAGTAGAAACTATGAAGTGCCTTCAATCAGGATATCTTCAATTACGTCTGAATCGAATTAATGAATCTTTTTCAATAATCTTCTTCCGCTATCAAACTTCACTTAATTAAACTAAACTCTTAGAAACACTTTCTTAAGCAACTTCGTAGTTTACTCTTCAATCTAAACACGGAGTGCTCCTCTATCAAATCGCTTAGTCATCTCAACTCTTCATTTCATTTCTCCCTTTTATATCTCTTTCGAACTCGCTAAACCCGAAACTATCTTATTTGCATAAGTCACACTTTCAGCTCTCAGCGGGGATTGGTCAAAATAAATACAATTTAAAAAGTTTATAAGAGAAGGTTAGTGAAACGCGTAAGCACCCGTCACAATTAAGTATTGAGATCATAAAGATTATATATACATTGTAAATTTTAAATTATTTATAAATATATTAATTTTATATTCTACAAACTTTTTTCTCTTCACTGTCAATTGCTTGCGTCCATGCTTACTGGTTGATTCACTACCATTGCTTGCAAGGGCAAACGGGAAGGGTACAAAGATGATTCAGAGTCACAGATTTCGGAGTTGGAAATACTTTCTAGTGTAAAAATGAAGAAGCAAAGACCAAAAAAGAAACAATATCATATTAACTTAGCGTAAAATATTTTAATGGCTGTAGTAATAACTACACATGCTACATATGATGTTCTAAATTCTGGCCACAAACACTGACCCAGCGCGTCATGAAATCCTCCAAATTTTTGAAAATTTCTTTCGGATCTCTCCGATTACTACAGAGATGTGGGTGACTAAATCTTCATTTGAATAAATTTAGATCTCTTTCTCTGATAACTTCATATGAGCCAAATAAAAATCCTGCAATGATAGGTCCGGTGATCTAGAATGCCAATGGTCCAGACCACCACGACCCATCCAGTATTGTCAAAATGAATCTTTAAATGTTGTCGAATTTCCTTCGCCTCTGGAAGGGAGAAGACCTCTTTCACACTAGAACCCCATTGAGAATATTAACGTTGCTTTGTTCAGCTACTCCAGGGCTTTTTGGTGACGGACATCGTAATTTTGAACCAAGGTTAAGTGAAGAGGATGACACCTGAGCTGGCACATTGTCTCCTAACTACCACATCACACCAACGGGAGGACGTTTGAGCTCTCGACAGATTTAATGTGCATCGCTCCTCTACACGGTGGGTTTCAGCGGTACTATGCTCGAACTCATGACACAACCGGCCATGAGTCCGTTACCTTGACCACTAGGCTATCGCAGCCGTCACCATTGAGTGACACAACAAGCAAGGAACATATGCTTCTTTGATAAGTTCTGGTTGGATTTGCATGAGGAAAATCAAGTTGCAGGAATATAGGAAGAAAGGTCCAATGAGGTCATTTGCAGAGAAATCGTCTTTGAGCAGCAAGTATTCACGTAACATGGAGGGTCTCCAAAACCTACAGGTGAGTGTTATGAGAATTGTAAGTCGTCCATGACCACCAATTTTCGTTTGAGTAACCCTCCGTCCTACTATCTCAGTGACTTATTCTCAAATGCTGGTTTTAAGCAATATCATTGTAAAGTCGAATTACATGCAACATCCCCCACTGCATTTCTGACGCTATAGTGCTATATGACTCCAAATCGTCTTTCAACAATCTGCCCCCCCCCCGGCCTACAAATTTGTCGCTCTGGTTCCATTCATGAAATGTTTCGTATCCTTCCAATGTGACCAAGAAAAACCTAAAAGTTGGATAGGCCTGCTCTAATTATTTATTTAATCTGTAATGTTAACTAATGCGTTCATGAAGGAATATTATTAATAAAATAATTTAATAATAGTAACTAATGCCATAAAAAAATCCTAAAATTAGTGGTCAGAAGAGATCGCATTTTTTTTTAAAAAAAGTTATTAGTTAATGGACAACAAAAATTCTAACCATTGAAAAGTCTCGAAGAAAACCTTTCTTAAGCAACAACTAAGCTAAATTCAGCGACGCAACAGCCCATGGCGGGCTAAGGCCTACTAGACCCATCTCAGTTTTCGTGTGATCCTGGGCGCTGAGGTTCGTGAGCCGATGATCCGGTAAGCCTGATGCGAAAATCCCCAGTGTTTGGTTCTCAAGCACAAGCTTGGCACTCATTTATAGACTTATTGAAAGGATGAAATGCTGAATCGACTTCGCGATACGCTACCATTCAGCCAATGGGCTTCAAGCAACAACTAATGTTGATAAAGTCAATGCGAAGTAGCCATTTCATTTTATTTTGTCTAATTGGTATTATCATGCTGAAATTGATTATTTATCTTATTAAACGTTATTATTTTTGTGAACTATATTTCCATAAATATCTACAAGCAATGGCGGTTCCTAGATTTTACACATAAACCCTCTCCGAAGAAAGAATACTAATTTTTTATTCATTTTTAATTATTTATGAATTAAGTATAATTTTCCTACAAATGAATTTACATTAGAAACATTATATATGGTTATGATGGTCCACACAGTTAGGACTAGGACCCGCAAGCAAATAAAAGGTTAGTAATCCTTGTTCTTCCTAAATCTTTTCAATGGGATTTCTTATCCTAATTTTCTTTCCAATATTAGTAAATGATAGACCTTTTTTCATGAAATTCTTTAAAGGTATATAATTTAATTAGATAAAATTATTTGTTTATTTATTCGCATTAATGTTAGACTGAACAAGTCTTAAAAATTTAAGTGGAACAAGACAAAGTTTTTCCTAAAATATAGATAACTAAAAATAAACTAAATTAACTAACCAGTATTGTTTAAGAAGCTTGCGAGTTGTTTTGAATTAAATAACGATAAAAAAATTGCATAATTATTTTTTTCATTTTTTACAGGTTGTATGCCGGTGAACTCTTACGATGTTCCGTATTTCTAGTCGTAGTTATGAAATCTTTGGATTATATTATAGCCCGTAAGTATTTATAAAATATTTCAAATTATCTTAGTGCTTAAATACTGCTTTGCATAAAATTGTCTTCCCAATTAATAATAGCTTGAAGTGGCGCGAATCGGGAGGACAGAACCCGGTAATTTTGGTTCCACAAGAACGTAACATACCACTAGACCAAAATGATCCCTTCAGTCCGGAGGCTGTTACTGGCTTTATAGATGATATCACCACACTTAAGATTTTACTAAACATTCTCCCCTAAATTACTACTTTCTTTGGTCTTCAAACCCTTTTTTTATATGCAAAATATTACTATTTATTTATATGCGAAATAATACCCCGACTTACGCTGTTATAACACAATCCCACCTATCGTGTATTAGGGTTATTACTGTATCTCAATAAACTTTTAAACGTGTATCAAAATTTGCTCGGAAGTTTCACAACATACGACTTTTTTTTCTCCACTTCACCTTTTTCTTATTTTGTACATGCACTGAAATATTTTTATATAATAGAGACCTTTATTCTAAAGGTGAAAAAAATACAGCGTCACTTAAAAAGAATACAAAAAAAAAAAAAATAATATAAAAAAATAAATAAAAATAAAAAATCACCTTCGTTTCTCTATTATGTATTATTGTTGATTCAGCTAATATAATCATTTCATTAAAATTTTATAAATGTTATAATCATATTTTTCGACTCATACAGAAAATTCATGTAAGAAAATTAAGATTTCATGGTATGTTGACGAGTTTTAGCTCCTTCGGCACAAAATAAATAGTTTTAAGTTAAATTTTAATTCTTTGTTAATTTCGACCGAAGACACTCATTAATTCGTTCTGGAAGTTATATGCGTTAAAATAAATTTTAAAAAAAACTTCTAAAGAAAAAAGATTTTTTTTTCTTGTATGAAATTCGAACTTTTAAGGAAGATATATCTGATCCCAAGGTTTTACGAGCTATTGCATTCGGGTGATAAGAAATTAATGAGAAAAAAACCAAATCTACAGCCTAAATGCAAGTAATCAAGGCAAATAACATGCAAAAGATGTAGATCTCACGCAGGTGATGTTCTATGTAGTACAGAATGGAGTTTCAGTGTATGTTAGATGGCAATTTGTTCTTGTAAATGTGTTCCAAGTTTAGACGAAACAGTCTTAACGTCTCACTTGAAGCTATATGAGGCTAGCAGCGATGAACAGGATTTAGTAATTTATCAACTAGTTCATTGAAGCCCATACAAAAAATTTAGATTTCTTGTCTATATTAGTTCCAAAAAAAGAACCAATACAAGATTGTTTGTAAGGGTTTACTTTTTTTAACCCTCCTGTACAATCTATTTAATTTTTCCCATTTTAACTCAGCACACGTTTTTTTCAAATCACAATCTGCAATATCTACGTATTATTCTTATCAACAAAACTTGATATTACACACTTATACCATAATTAATTACACCTGAAATTTTTTGAAGGTTATTTTCGTGCATAATTTTGTAAATGTAATTTAATATGCTGCATGGAATTAATTTTTGGTTTTATAATATAACAAAAATTATTAACAAACGATGAATTTATAATTCATAAGATTATTTTCAAATCATAATTAAAGAAAACACTTTTTAGTTGTGGTTTTACAGTTTGTTAAAAGGAGATTAAATGTAAATTTAAGAGAATTTTAATTCTTAAGAAATTATTTCGATAAAACTTCTACAGAGGAGGTGTCAAACTTACGGCCCACAACGAAAGTATTTGAGGCCCGGCAGATATATCGTTACACAATAACACATAATAAAATTAATTTTTTCCCTCGAAATAGGAAAGATAATAGCAGAGAAGAGATGTCAAATGTCATTAAAATATAAGCATATACAAATTTTTCTTGTTCTTTTATATATGTTTATTTTCATGTAATATTTTAAATAAATTTACGTTTCTATGAATATTTATTATTTTAGCGGCCCATCTAAATTTAAATCTTGTTTGCTTTGCCCGAGTTAGCCTTTGAATCAGACACCCTTGTTCTGCAAAATAAGCATTTCAGGGACAAATTTTTCTGTATTTATCGTATCCATTCTTCTTTACTTTCTTTACTTTTGAATGAATTCTTCTTTAAAACGAAATAAAAAAAATGTGTGAACGAACAAGAATGCACATAGTGGAAGGAGGAATCCAAACAAATACATGATTTTTAAAATCTATAAACTATTTTTCAACAACTCTACAAACAATTTTAAAGTAAATATAACAACAATGAGATCTTGGGTTGAAGTCTGTATTGAACTGAGTTTAAGTTTTTTTCCGTTCCCTCCTGAACAGCATTTTCTGAAAAGGAATTAGTTTCCAATGAATAAATCAAGGCTTTCAATTAACGCGCGTATTCTGCATTATTTATTTTCTTCTTTTTGACAAACTTTGAATCTATTCTTAATGATATCGTATAAGCTGTGAACACCAGTTTTTTATTGATAAAAAAGTTGAAAGAGATTTGCACGGTACCTAGAGTACTAAAGTGTTCTATATTCTTTCGATTCTACCATGTATTTCAAGCATCCTTTTATTGTCAGCTCTCTAAGAAAAGAAGTAGTTTAATTAATTTGAATTGATTATTTTTAGTCGCTATAAGAGCTTAATAAATTATTCTAATTCTAGTGGAAGTCCATATAAGTATCAATATTCGTGCATTATAAGAATTATTGTCGACCAATTTTGCCAAATTAAAAGATGTCACCAATTTACCAGACTACGCCAAATGCTGTCATATGTGTTTGAAGATGCATCTTTCCACTATTGTCTGCATATCGCGGGCATTTGGCGACGTCTTTTTATTTCTCGAATTTGGTCGATAATATAATATGTAAGTACGAAATTATTATGTATTTTTTTCATATTTTGTACATGCTGGTTGTATAAATATAATTTAAAAATGATAATGTACATGTATCAAATTCGAAAATTAAAACATTAAACAAAATGTACTAAAATATTACATTAAATTATACCTTCATTAAAACACTTTTAAAATCTAATACGTGTCAATTCACTGGAATATCATTTATAAGAGTAATTAAATGCGATTAAAATAAATGTTTCTTTACATTCAATAAGATTATTTATAGATAGTTAATTTAACTGATTGTAAGAACTTTTCAAGTATTTGGTAAATTTCAAGAAATGTTTTGTTCAGTATGACCTTTTCTATCTTTTTTTCTGTTTTATTTTGCTGTATTAAGGCTATACAAGCCAAGAAGACGAATTGTAGCTGCTGAATAAACAGCTAAATTACTGGATATGCCATAAACAAAATTTAATCGAAATTAAGTGTTTATTTTAAGAGATACAATTTAATTATCCTATGCACAATCATTAATATTTAAGTAAACAAAAAGCAATAATCTGACAAGTTTTTCCATGAAAACGCACACCACGTGTATAAACACATTAAAATGACTTACAAAATCAGATATAAATATGTGTTAAGTTCATTTTTCATATGAAAATGAACTCAAAATAAATAAATCAAAAAGATTTACAATCAAAACATGGAATGATTTTTCTCATTTCACATAAATCCTAAGACTATGACATGCGCTTGAGCACACAGAGAGGTCCACAAAAGACATGTATAAATACTTTATTTCCACCCAAAGGGAAATGGAACTTCCTATTTAAATTCAAATCCAATAGCCATCAACCTACAGATTAAACGGGAGTGTCGTAAATAACTTTTCCAAGGTGATAGGGATATGAAAGATACTAAGTGTCAAGTTCACCGAATTCTCGGCAATTAAGAGCCAAAATATGAGCTTCGGATGTCAAGCAAATCAAACACAGAACCCACGCAGAGGAAGAATAGGTGAAAGGTGATATAGTTCGCCAAAGCGCCAGCGAGACAATCAGGAATAATGCCAAAAGTTTCCTTCTAGTAAGAGAATCTTCTTGGAAGATTGAAAAGATGAGGCACTGGGGTTTCCGATTCTGAAACTCATCATCTTTAAGAAAATAACCATGGATATTATTGGCTCCGGCAGAACAATCAAGGGCTCAGATATTGTTTTCGTTTAATGTGAGGGGGAGTTAGAGAAATTTGCAAGGTGTATGCCAAAACGTTATTTGTATATGTAATCTATAGGGGATTATCAAAAAATTAAATGATAAATTATATTATTAAGCTATAAGATTTATTTTTGGAAATGTGAAATATTGAGTAAAATTTCATATGTTTAAAAAAAAATCATAAATTAAATTTTTTTATAATATGCTTTTATAAAATATTTTACTCTTTAATTCTGCCGTTACAGAACTCCAAGTTATCTTTACTTTTTCTAACAAAATATTATGTTCCTATAGTTTTGATAATTATTTTCTGATTGTATCTAATTGATTAAGAGGGTTTTAAGACATCCAACTACCCTAAAATAGTTAATTTTGCCAATTTTTTTTTATGATTTGGTTTTATAGGCCATCTTATTAGCTTTATAAGAATACCAAGTTATTATTTTCTGTTCACTAGAACAAAAAAATGACAAGCGTTTTAGTAAAAGCAGATGCCGTTACTTTAAGCAAGATGTCATACTTTAAAATGCTTTTTATTCGAAATGTTTTTTTTTTTTTTTTTTTTTGAAAATACTCAAATAGGGCCATCGATTGCTAAAAAAGTTTTGAAAATAATTAACTGAAATTTTTTGTGTATGTTCTGTATAATAGCAGAAGTGTTTTAACATTTAGATTCATCAATCACTGTTTTATTACAATACTTACATTCCCTTATGTTAATATAATCACTGTTTTGTTTAAACACTTTGTCGTGTCCCAATCCTATTTTGGACTGAGTTCACATCGCCCGACGCGCCTCTAAGTGTAGAAGGAAACATATCATCATCAACAAAAGCCATGACAACAATTATTTATTGAGGACAGACAAAACACAAATAACAAGCACAAGTTCAATTTATAAGTGGAAACCTCGGAGTGATTGCCTAATACCTAGATTAATCCTAATACTCAAATCTAACCTTCAAATTTAATATTCCCGTCTAAGTAATCTCAGTTATCAGAATTGACAAGGAGATGAACTCTTGCTAACTTCAGGTCGGTAGTAAATCTAATTCCTTTGATTCCTTTAATGATTAATCTAGTACTTTACTTTAAATATATCAAATACTATCAAATACGCGCTAAGCTCGTTGAAGTGATCCGTAGACGATACTTACATGTAGTTTGGCAATTCCTTCTCTCTCTCATTTACGAAATCTAGACTTTATATAGTCGAATTAATTAGCATATAACTATCTCGTGTTTTTCCCGAAGAGGCTGTGAAATAGAATAAATGCTGGCCCCAAAGTTACCCAAGAGGATTAGTTTGGAAATTCCCCGTTACAACTTTCATATAATAACTTAGATAAGGTGCTATAATTTTTATAAAAATTATAACATCTCTTATCCGGAAGGTTATTTCAGAAAGGAATAACATAATAACACATCAGAATTGGAAAAATTAAAACTTGTTCTTAAACTTTTGGTAGAGAATAGGCCACTTTTATGTTATTTTTTTGTAAATGTTTACCATTTTTTCCTCATTTCAGTAACAATAATTTCTTTTTATCTTCTTAATTTTAGCATATTTTTCTTAAAATGTACTAAACAAAGCTAAAAATAACAAAAAATCCCTATACCTACATTTTTTTTTTTTTTAAAAATGTTGTATGTAGTTGGATATTTTAGCAATTAAAAGATAAAATTCGGAGAAAATATAAAGATATTCAAATTTCACAAAAAAAAATATTTTCCTTTAGACGGCACATTTTTTTTTTTTTTTTTTTTTTATGAAAAACATGCATTTAACAATCGCATGCAGTCTTTATAGAAATAATTCCAAAAAGAAAGTTGACAAAGAGCTTTGGTATTGCTGTGAATTAAAAATCAAAATTTTCACAAAGCGTTAAAATTTTCAAATTGATTAAGCATGTGCCATTTTAAGACTTTTCATTAAAAAACCACAAAAACTATTAACAAAATACTCTAGAATCTGTAAAGTTTGTACTCAATTACTAAAGAAATTAGAACGATCTAGTCAATAAATGGCAGGAAAAAGAACGAGCTGTTGTTGTAGGTTTAGAACACACACTCACAAGTGATTTGAAGTGAGCCATTACAGAATTAGACCTGTATAGTCAAAATTCTTAAGTGATCAACATACCGTAAAAACGCGCCACTTTCATATGATTGTGTTTTCTGTTACATAGAAACTATATAAAGCCAAACTCAGTCAAAGCACGGAAGGGAAGAAGTATCAAGTAATAAAATTTGCATTCCTTAAGAATCTGGTTTTTATCACTTGTAGGATTTTACACATTTTTGATCAGTTTGTTAAGGTAGCCAACTTCTTGCGGCAACTTTTATTTTAAAAAAAAATGGAGATATGGGCATTTTTTTCATGGTTTCCAGATTTATTTAGTACATTTTAAGAAAAATATGCCAAAATTAAGAACAGAAAAAGAAATTATTAATATAATGGGAAAAAAATTGGGAAAGATTTTCAAGATTACATAAACGAGGCCCATTCTGTGCAAAAAGGTTTTTGAACAAGTTTTCAATTTTCCAATTTTGCTATTCAGTTTTGAAATGACCTTTAGGATAAGAGATATTTTAATTTTTACAAAAACTAGAGCACTTTATCTTACTTGTTACGTGAAATTTCTTTAAAAAACAGTGATTATACTCACAAAAAAGACTGTAAATTTTGAATAAAACAGTGATTGATAAATCTGAAGGTTTTAACACTTCTACTATTATACAGAACAATAACAAAAATTTCAGTGAATTATTTTCAAAAATTTTTGAGCAAACGCTTGCGCATTTAAAAAAAAACCCATCTCGAGAAAAACGCATTTTTGTGTATGACATCTTGATTGAAGTAATGACATCTGTTTTTACTAAAAACTTGTAGTGAATTGAATTGTAAAACTTGTTTTTACTTGTTGTGAATTGACTTATGTTCTAATGAATGGAAACTAATAACCTTTTTATTTTTATAAAGCTAATAAGATGGACTATAAAATAAAATCATAATTTGTTTTCCATTTTTGCCAAAATTTATAATTTTACTGTAGTTGAATACCTTAATTAGAAAAACCACTTCTTATTAGTAACAGTAATACAATAGGAGAAAAATAACAAGATACTTGCTTTTGTCCTGTTGGTGTAGAGGGGATTGAAATGGTCAAAAATTACAGATTAAATGAATGGTAAATGCATGCTTTATCATAGTCTAAGTGCTCAACATATAAAGTTTAAAATCTCCATTGAGCATAATGTGTGCGCACACTGACACATACAAACATGTATTAGAAATTTCAAAAATAAAATGGAAATTTACAGAAGGAGGCAGTTTTGGAAAACGTTTTGAACTTTATTTTAATACTTAAATAATACTGTGTACTTTTCACAGTGTTATTTCTTGAATACTTAAAACTAGTAAAGAAATAAAACTGTGAAAAAGTCGAAAGTTATAACTCTGGCTGATACCTTTATGAGAAAAAACTGAAGGCTGTTAAATTACTGCATTCTTAGAACTGTTGAGTTAACCAATGATATGGAATACCAAATACTAGGTCTGTTCAAATTGTATCCAACCTTAAATTTTCCCGCGTACAGTAGAGTTTCTAAAGCGATGCCATTGTGCGCAGTAGAAGGTGACAGCTTAATGCGCTTGCTTGAGTGTTTTTCCTTTCATTCCAGTGCACCGGTCATTTCATGCAAGCAGTCAAGTGAAGCGCTGTTTTTCGTTTGTTCGTAGGATTTTTATTTCTCTAAAGATGATTGAACAACTTGAGAAGAGATACTGCATCAAATTTTTTGTCTAAGTGAGTGAGAGAGAGTGAGAGAATATTAACGTCGCACTGATTAGCAACACGAGGGCTTTTGGCGACGGTCCGCGTAATTTTGAACCATGGTCAAGTGACGCGGACGACACCTGAGCTGGCACCCCCCTCTCCTAACTACACACCACACCAATGGGAGGACGTTTGAGCTCTCGACAGATTTAACGTGCATCGCTCCCCTACACGGCGGGTTTTTAGTGGTACTAGGATCGAACTCATGACATGCTAGCCATGATCCGATGCCTAGACCACTCGGCCACCGCTGCCGCATTTTTTGTCCAAAGCCTGGTGATTTTCTGAGTGAAGCAAATCGTAAGATTCATCAAGTATTTGGAGACGATGCTGTGGGGCTGACACAAATTCAGGAAGGGTTTAACCAGGGGTGTAGCTACTGCCGTATCAGTCGTATCAATGATACGGGTCCCGAATCTACAGGGGCCCCAACATATGTGAGGAAAAATTGTTAGTGTATTAGGGGGCCTCCAAAAAGGGTATGAAAGTAACTTTGAAATGGGTCCTACTCAGGTCTAGCTACACCACTGGGCTTAACCGATTCAAAAGTGACCACATAAGTCGGTAGAGAGTGACCAGCGCTCTAAGAAACTACAAACCGTTTAAAATGCAGCTGTTATAGAAAAAGTGGAAAATCTAATAATGAACGATCGTCGTTTGGCTGTACGATTGACTGCTGAACAAGTTGAGATCTGTACAGGTTCTCCAAAGGCCATTGTTTGTGATCATGCTTATAGCACTCGCGAAATTTGTTCCATAGTTTCTGTGGTAGATCAGAAAGAACTCCATCTTGTAGTTGCACATACTGGACACCAGAGACTCTTCAGACTTCCTGGTGTCTTTTACGTCCCTGGACGTCTTACTTTTTGAGGCCCTGGGCCTCTACGTAAAAGTAGACCCTACTTGAGATCTTTCAAAGTAGAGAGTATATAGCATGCAATGTCAAATACTCGTTCAAATGGTAATTTGAAACAAATATGCACGACTCACAATCTCAAAAACATAGACACAAACCGGCTTGACCGATGGCCGCATTTCGGCTACATGAGATGAAAGATTGCTTGCTCATGGTATTAGGCCTAGGCATAGACATGGAAAATGGTCATCACATAATAATACAGTCTTACAGTATTCTCTGTTTTTTTTTGGAGAAAATATATACGGGAATAATATTTGACAGTTAAAATTATCCAGATCATGATCTTATTAAAACAGAGGTCCCCAAAGAAGGAAAGGCCCTGGGCCCAGTTGGCCCAAGCTTTATGACGTGCTTGCTGGACACTATCTGAGCTGAACTTGGCTCCTTGGGACTTTTGGCTGCTCCCGAGAAGAAAAATGCCATTGAAAGGATCCCGTTTTCAGAGTAGAAATGAGATAAGGTAGAACGTGGCGGGTGAGTTGAACACCATTCCATAAGAAGATTTTCGGAATTGTTTACGGTAGTGGAAGGAATGCTGGACAAAGAGAGTGTGAATGCTCACCTACTTTGAATTTGATTAGGATCCTAATCAAAATAACTAAAATATTATTTTTAGCCAACGGTCGGATACTTATTGGACAGACCATGTAAAGCATTCCTGTGGATGTTTACTTCAAGGAAAATATAGGAACAGAGAATTTTGAAATTTTTAGATCATTTTAAATGCGTGAGTAGATTGTTATTTGTGAAACTTTTTATTAGAGAGAGTTACAAGTGAAGTATTATTAATAAGGCAATGTTCGCAAATAATTGTACCGTTTATTTTACGTATATCTTCAGTTACAGTTTTCATGAAGAAAAAAAATGAAATGTTTAAAAGCTGTTTAATATGAATTTAAATATTAGTTTGAATTAAAATGAAATGACACTTAAGATATCAATTTAGGAATAAAAATTGAAATAATAATAATCAATATTCATTCGATTTAGTTTGAAGCAAAGAATAAAATACTTAAAACATATTTATATTTAAAATACTATTTTTCATAAATAATAATTTTTAAAATTTTTTTTTTCTTTCCAGAATGATATTTTTAATTTCTTAAGAATATCATTCTGGAAAAAATTAAAAACTTACGTTGTAAGTGTTGTATTAGTTCAATATTTTAATTCATTAATTTATAAAATTATTTACGAGTGATTTATTGAATTATTACAAGTACTTATTCATTAAATAACTAATTACTTTTTATACTTTGCTACTTTACGGGAAAATATATGAATATACATAATTATTCTGATTCAAATAAGACATTTGTTGATTCTTGAAAGTAAGATATGTTTTCTTACTATAATATTCACGCGTTTTTTAATTGTTATTTTTGATGGATTTTTCGATATTTTGATGATATTTCAAATTATATTTTATTCAATGATTCCATAAAAGAAAATAGTACTGCTAGATTACAGCAGATGGCAGCACGTATTTTTATCTTAAAATCAAATAGTTTACACAAAACAACGAAGCTTCTGCCTTTTAAGTATAGATGGCGGCACGATGTAATTCAATGACTACAATATTGAATATGCATTAACAAAGGGATATTTTTTAACCTTTCGTTTTGTGAAATGTATCCTAATTAAAAAACAATTTTACAAGACGATAATTCTCTTGTAATTTTTTAAGCCAATAAATTAAGTCTATTAAGGTAAAAATGCATACAAATCAAATTTATCTTGCCATAATTGAAACGAAAAATCATGGCTTTTAATATTTAACAATTGTTATAAGCTATTAAGAAAAAGAAGAAAAAAAGTTAAATGACAAGATATTTATAAAAAAATTTAAATTTGAAAATAAAAAAACAATACATTTTGAAAAATATTAAATTTATTGATAAATTCCTTGTTATAAAATCATATTTTTTTAAGAATTATATTTTTCGCTTTCTCAACACTTTCTTACATAAATAACTGGAAAACATCAGTAAAAGAATTATTCTGGTAAATAGCATTTTTGTACTGCAGGAGGATGTAGTAATTTTTTTTTATTTCACTCGTTCCTCCCACCCCTTTCTTTCTCTGTAACTCAATATACAAATTATTAGTAGTTTCTGGTGATTGCTCTTTTTAAAAAAAATAAACTTAAAAGAATAACGATGAAAGTTTTGCTCGAATAAATATTTAATATGCATTAATTCATATATTTTTATAAATCTCACACTTCATATAATTCCCTAATCACAATATATTATTAAAGCAAATTTTTAAAGGAAAACATTCCTTTAAAATGAAATATCTCTTAAAGTGAAGTATATTTTTAAATAAATATCTCTTAAAATAAAAATATCTCTTTGATATACATCCAGAAAAATAAAATTATTTTAATACGCAATATTTTTTTGGTAAAAAAATTAATCTGAGGCTCAAAAATACATCAATAAAAAATTATTATTAATAATAATAATATATGGATATATAGGATAATAATAATAATATATGTATATATAAAATAATTTTGCAACAATTAAATTTTGCGCAAGTATTTTCTGATATAAATACCTTATCCGTGTTTATTAAATAGGTAAATGGAATTGTATATAAAAATATTATTTACAAAGATCCGATCAACAATGTATTCTTTCATTCTTGTTGTTTTCTCGTGTCCCAGGATATGGCAAAGAAAAAAAAATCTAGATTCTACCATAGGTGGCAACATTTGCGGTTACTAATTCTGGAACGTCCTGGCTATAGAGCAGTGGTCCACAACCATCGGGATGTGGACCGGTACCGTTCCATGGATTAAATGGTACCGGGCCATCTGATGAACATTAAATTATCTCGATTTTATTTACTGTGGTGTATTTCTCTCAGATTTATGTCATTTTCCATGTAAATCACTTTATATTTCATGTTAAATCATTTTATATTCATTTTTTGGTGGAATTGCATTTTAGGCTGAAGGCATGTTTGAATACAATTAAATTAAAATTATTAAATCAAAATAATATAAAATTTAAACAATCAACGACTCCTCGCCCCTCCCAGCTCACAGACCGTGGTAAAACTAACAAACGTTGACCGGTCTGCGGCGATAAAAAGGTCTGCTACAGAGAATCTCATGCATTGGGTTCATAAGCAGAGTTAGACCGAGATTAGGGATTGCAATACCGGATTGGGATACCGAATACCGGTATTTTGAGCCATTTGTATAATTTTGCAATACTTGTAATCATAAGTTTAAGTACCATTTTTTCGGTATTTGCTAGAAATTTTTTAAATTGTCTCCACTATATGTTCAGGGATCGCCAACAAAACAAAATAGTATACGTTTTTTTTATGTCTCCCTAACGGGCGAAATTTATTAGACTGTGAATATAAAGTTGCATCGTGCCATTAAGAAATGTAATAAAAAATGTGAATCCCCCCCCTCATGAGGTGGGCCAAACTATCCTATTTCAACTCAGAGGGTTACAGGATTCGTAGTCTCATATTCGTGTATGTGAAAACAAGGTTGTAGTTGTGAAGAAAGTGCATAATATTACAATATATTTTAAATTGGTGCGTTTATTATTCACATTGTATTCACATATCATACTTTAGGGTTCAAAATATTTTTCAGATTCATTATATATATATATACTCATAAATAATAACCCATAATAATGAATAATAACTTTAAAGAACATAAAAAATCAGTTGATAGTACTTCGGTTTGGTTTTATTATTTATATGATGAAAACCACAGACCACAGACGTAATAGTGATTTTTACACTTTTTTGTGATTTAATTAACTAAGACGTTCCTTTACTTTTTTGTGATTCTTTATATACTGTTATAATTTATAAGTTACACATTATTTTTCGTGATATTTACTCTCTTATAAAACTGGCAAATAAAATAAAGAAACGCTTGTTTTCTTTCTTTTTCTAAAATTTCAACTACCGGTATTAAAACCGGTATCCCGGTATGAAGACCTAAAAAAAATACCGAAAACCGGTATTGAACTTTTAGTCCGATATTGCAATTCCTGACCGAGATTTAGTACTCTTGGAGTGAAAGCTGTGGATTTCTGTACCCTTGTAATGATGATTTCTTAGTCTTGTGATTATGAATGCTATGATTTTTGAGGAGTCGAAGTCGGTTTTGAGTGGTTTCTTAAGATATCCGACTGGTTGCAACAACTTTTTTTTTTTAAAGAAAAAAAAATGAGATATGGGGATTTTTTTGTTATTTTTTAGATTTGTTTAGTGCATTTTAAGAAAAATGTGCTAAAATTAAGAAGAGAAAAAGAAATTATTATTACTAAAATGGGAAAAAATAGGTAAAAATTGACAAAAAATAGCATAAACGTGGTTTATTCTGTACCAAAGGTTTATGAACAAATTTTCAATCTTTTGTATTGCTATATTATTCAATTTTGAAACGACCTTCAGGATTAGAGATATTTTCTTTTTTACAAAGACTAGAGCACTTTACCTCAGTTATTATATGTTGATCTCTTTTCAAATCGTTTATTCCAACCAAAATATATAACAAATATCGCTAACATAGAGCGAATGGCCCTTTCAGCCACGTCCAGTAATTTTTGTTTTACAACTGGCGGGTAAACAAAAGTACGCACCTTATAATTTAAATAGCGCCATCTAGTGGCATACATGAACCCTAACATACTCCCCCCCCCCATCAAGAAATTATTCTTGATGTAGAGGATGTTTACAAAGCTTATGAATTGGTCTTTTAAATAGACATTTAACAGTTTTAAGAGTCACTATATACTCTTACCACACCATCCTTACCTGGATGCGTTTCAATTATTTTACCTAAAGGCCAGGTTGTTGGAGGAATATTATCCTCTTTAACAATTACAATTTCTCCAATTTTAAAGTTATTGTTAGGATATTTCCATTTAGTTCTGTTTTGTAAATTACTTAAGTAATCAACTTTCCACTTCCTCCAAAACCTAATTTAATTTTTTGGACAATATCCCAACGGGAACGAAGAGAAAGTTTATCATCATTGGAATGCTCAGGGGAAGAGGTAATAACCTCACCTATGAGAAAATGAGAAGGAGTTCAAATATTTAAACTATCTGGATCATTGTCACTATCCAAAGAGACTAGAGGCCTTGAGTTCAAAATTGCCTCTACTTGTGCTAACAAAGTGCTGAACTCTTCAAAAGTTAAATTTGTGTTACCAATGACCCTTTTTAAATGGTATTTAACACTCTTAACTCCTGCTCCCATAATCCTCCAAAATGAGGACTCAATGGAGGGCTAAAATACCACTCTATATTCACTTGGGATAAAAAATAGCAAAAATTTTCATTTTCACTAAGTTTTGAAACAAAATTAAATATTTCTAACAAATTTTTCCTTGCACCAACAAAAGTGGTATCATTATCACAATCAATGTGCTTAGGTGCTCCTCTTCTAGCACAAAAGCGTTTCAATGAGGCAATAAAAGCCTCAGAAGTGAGATCACTCACTAGTTCCAAATGTAGAGCTTTGGTAGCGAAACATACAAAAAGGGCTATATATCCCTTAGTAGTCCTTGCTCCTCTACCTCTATATCTTAAAACATTGATAGGTTCAGCATAATCTACACCACAAGCAGAAAATGGCCTACTGGGAGTTACTCTATGGGCTGGCAGATCACCCATCAATTGCTTGGATGTAGCTGCTCTATACCTACAACATATAATACATTTATGAATGCATTTTTTTACAATCTTTTTATACCAATAATACAATAAGTTTGCTTAATAATACATAATAATACAATACATCCAGCATGCAAATATAAAATATGATACATATTTACAATTAAGTTACAAATCTCATGCTGATTTGCCAAGATGATTGGGTACTTAGCACCATACTGGAGTGTCGAATTTCGAAGTCGATCTCCTACTCGAATTAAACCATCTTTGTCTATGAAAGGACAAAGAGCAGATAGTATACTTTTCCTAGCTACAGGCTTGTTAACTTTAAAGCAATTAATTTCCTCTTTAAAAAATAAATTTTGAATGTACGAAAATTTTTTATTACTTGCCTGTCTCCTTTCATATGTGGTTAAAGGAAAGACATGATATTTACCTTTGAAATCTAAATTTGATTTCATTTTGCCAACTCTAGCTTTACAGTTTGTGATGTATCTAAAACAAAATTCAAACATATCATTGATTTTAGAAAATGATGAAAATTTTAAAAATAAAGAGTCAATAAAGTCACAGTTGACAGACACAGGGAAGATAAAAGCTGGCCTTTTTCTTTCATTTGTCACTAAACTAGTCTGATCATCTCTTTTGGGTTGCTTAGGCCAAGAGTCCATTCCACAAGAGAGCCATTGAGGGCCCTCCCACCATAGACCACATCTAGGAAGTTATTTAGGTGATAAACCTCTGCATGGCAATCTCAGCTGGATTCATCTTGGTGGGCACGTAACGCCAACTGTCCGCTGGAACCAGGTCCAAAATTTCGGATGTTCTATTGGCAATGTAAGGCTTCCAGTTCCTTGGATGAGAAGACAGCCAAGATAAAACCACTTGTGAATCAGTCCATGTATAGAAGTGAACATCATACTCCTTAAAGATGTTCTTACAGGTTGCATAGAGTCGTGCAAGCAATAGTGCATCGTTGAGTTCCAATCTTGGAATAGACACAGGGTTTAGAGGTGCCACCCTTGATTTAGCCACCAGAAGAGTCACCTTGGTATTACCATCGGGTTGTGGCTGCACAGCATAGATGACCGATGCGTAGGCCAACTCAGACGCATCACAAAAACCATGCAAAGTCACTTGTTGGCTAACTGTGTGGATCCACCTGGGAATGTAAATTGAACAAACTTGTTCAAACTCCTTCTGGAATGTTTTCCATTTTGTTGCAAGTGCATCTGGAAGAGGACAGTCCCAGTCTAATTTCAACAGCCATAACTGTTGATAAAAAATCTTAATAGACACTGTACATGGAGTCAGGAAACCAAGAGGATCGAACAATCTTGCCGATTGCGAAAGAAAAGAACGCTTAGTGATATTGTCTGGAAAATTTACTTTCAAATTGAAAATAAAGGTATCTTTCACAGAATTCCAAGAAAGTCTTAGGGGCCTTGGAACATTCATCAGGTTGGATTTCCAAATTAGAGGTATCTCCTACCCAATTTGAGGAAATACGGGAAAGTACATCTGATGAATTGGAACGCTTAAGTGGAATCCTCTCGCTTCTAATACTTGAGAAAGTGTTTTTATCGAAGTGATTGCCTCCTCACTCGAAGTGGCTCCTGCCATTAAATCATCGATGAAAAAGATTCTTTTATAAGGGATGAAACAGTAAGATTATCTCTTTCTAGCTCTAAACCCACTTGAAACAAGCAGCGAGTAGCTAAATACGGTGCTGATGCTGTACCATATGTTACAGTACACAATTTATATTCCCGTATAGGAGAGTCCTTTGATTCTCTTCACACAATAAGCTGTAAATTTTGATCTTCCCGGTCAACTAGTATCTGCCTATACATTTGTTAGACGTCGGCTGAAAAGGCAATTTCATTTAATCTGAATTTCACTAAAATCGTGAAGAGGTCAGGCTGTAACATTTTACCTATTCCCAAAATTGAATTGAGAGAATTTACATTAGAATGTTTACAAGTGCCATCAAATACAAAGCGTAATTTCGTTGAAACGCTGTCACCTTTCATTGCAGCATGATGAGGAAGAAAATAAATTTTAGAGTCCGTAGAATTCAAATTTTTTCCCACGAGTGTCATATGTCCCAAGGTTTGATATTCCCTCATAAAATTTTTATACTGTCTTTCAAAGTCCTTATCGACTTCAAATCTTTTCTCCATTGCAAGCAAACGAGAAATTGCTATTCCCTTAGTGTTACCCAATCGTGAGGGGTCTCCGTATATTGGTAATTTTACTATAAATCTACCTTGAACATTATATTTAAAAGTTGATTGAAAATGATCTTCACACAATAGTTCCTCATCGGATAAAAATAGTTTTTTAACGGATAATTCCTCCGTTTCCCAAAACCTTTGAAGAAGCGAATCGGTTTTTAAGTCGTTCTCAGTGTTCAAAAAATGAGAATACAATTCATTTGGTTCCTTATTTTGAACATTAATCTTTCCTGCTACAACCCATCCAAACATAGTTCTTTGAGCAATAGGTTCATTTTTAGAACCAACAATTTTTCCACTGCGAAGAATTTCAAAAAAACAATCAGATCCTAAAATTATATCACATTCTTTAGGACGCATAAAATCCTCATCTGATAGAGTAATTGATTTCAAATAGTCCAAATCCTTCACATCCAAAAACTCTGAAGGTATTGGTGAAGTGACCTTGTTTAAAATAAAAGCGTTCACTTCAATCCTCTCGTTCGAAAACTGAGATCCGATAACTAGATTTACACTGCCTTTAGTTTGACCTGCAGTAACCCCTGCGATCCAGTGGAGAGAAATTTTACTGTGCTTTCTCTTTAAAACTAAAATATTTATAACTCTTTTTGAAACAAAGCAACACTCAGACCCAGAATCTAATAATGCTCGGCATATAAGCGATTCATTACTATTATTATTATAATATATTTTTACATTTGCCGTGAGGAGAAAAGAAAGACTTAACTCACTGTTCACCGAAGCTCCTGAATACATCCCCGGACCCCCAATTTGACCTTCGACTCTACTCGCTTCTCTGTTACCAGACGCTCCACTAGTTCCTTCCCCCGTGGGGAATTTTTGGCAAGATTCACAATTTTAGGGTAATCGGATACCTTAAGGCAGGCATGTCAAACATGCGGCCCGCGGAGACATTTTACAAAATTAATTACATTTCACAAAATCAATCTTTAATGTTTTTTATTTATTTTGAAATTTATTTCCGATAAACTTTCAAAAATTTGCAACATATTAACCTGTTATCTATTTTGTTTAAAAAAAAAATCCTATTTAATTATAGAAATAGCTTTTAAATAAAAATTATTTTTTGTATTTTATTACTTTTTTTTCATTTAGTTATATTCTAATAAATTAATTTTTATTAAATTCCTAAATTCATTTATGAATATTATTTGTTATAGATCGCAACGATTCATCGTGTGTGCGACTTTATAATTTTTCTTTGAAGTGTCCAATTTGAAGTAGTTGAAATATTTTTTAAAATTTAAAAACCTTAAGATGGATAAGACAAATATAGTGTTTATATACTCAATAGTTTGTGAATTAAAGTGGATTTTGGTTTTTATTCATATTAAATTTAAAAGTGATTTAATAAAAACATAACCAAACTTCAAAAACAGAGTAAGAAAAGATGAACATCGTAATTTTCAAGAAAAATCGTAACTGCAATATTTTTATGCCCAAAGCAAGAATAAAATATTGTGCCTGACATGTAAAAACTGTAATTCAATAGCTAAGGAATATAATTTTAAAAAAGCACTGACACAAATCCAAAAACAAACTATGACAAATATGTTGCGAAACTTTGTGAAAACGAGTGGTCGGAATTGAAATCAACTCTTAAAAAATGAAAAAAAATGTATTTACTACGTTTGTTGAGAGAGTGAGAGTGAATATTAACGTCACATTGTTCAGCTACTCAAGGGCGTTTGGCAACGGACCATGGTCAAGTGACAAGGTCGACACCTGAGTTGGCACTCCCCTCTTAACTTCCACACCACATTAATGGGAGGATGTTTTAGCCTCAATTTAGCTTCGTTGCACAAGGCTCAAATTCAATGACTAGTGTTCGTTACCTTGAACGCTAGGCTACCGCAGCCGCCTAAATTTGTTGAAGACAACAAATTGTGTGCAGTAAAAACTAGTTATACATTATCAATTTTTTAATCGTGAGCACAAATCAAAACCATTTTTTAAAGAAGATTTTATTAGTGAATGCTTATATAAAGGGGAGGAATTTCCGTATTTATTCGAATCTAAGCAGCACTTTTTCGCTAATGTTAATGCTACTGAAAATCGGGCGTGGCTTCGAAGGGAAAGAAACTTGTTGGATGGGGTATTCTTATTAGTTCTCATTTTAAATTTATTTAAATTTCGTAAAATTTGATATCGATATTCCCTTTTACACTATTTTTCATTTTTCACAAAAATTTGTTGAGAATTTGAGTGCAGCTTAGAATCGATGGCGGCTTAGATTCAAAAAAAAAAAAAAAAGAACCCGGTATTATGTCCAGCACAAATGAAAAAGATTTAAAAGTGTAAGTTTAAGTCGAAAGTTTAAGTTAAGTAAGTTTAAGTCACCAGAAGAGGTGATGAAACAGTCGAGAATTATAGTCAAGAATAGTAGTCGAGTCATGTATTATACACAATACATATTGTTGATGCATTTAAAGAAGTTTTGAGACAAAGTGTTCCTTGGGGAAAAGTGGGTTTGTCTTGCAACTGGTAGCGCACCTACCGTAACCAGTATTACTAAAGGAGTAGCATGATTAAAAGAAACATTCAAACTGCATGGTAATAATAATTTTAAACATTTTCATTGTATTATTTCATAGCAAGTACTGTTCTTGGGCATGAACTATGATATATTGGACATGTTTTAAAGTAGTCAGTAAACTTGTAAACCATATTCGAGCATGAAGACTTAAGCATCGTCGATTTGCTTCATTTCTGGAAGATGCAGAATGTGAATTTCTCGGTCAACCATATTATACAAAAGTTCAATGGATTTCGAGTCATAAAGGGTTAAAACGTTTTTTTAATTTTCTGGGAGAAATCATTATTTTTTGGAAACAAAGAAAAAATTATGAATGTGCTGAATTAAAAGATGAGAAAATATGAAAGAAGAAAAAGATACTGAATTAAAAGATGAGAAGAGATGAACGAAAAAAATGCTGAATTAAAAGTTGAAGTATTATCAATTGAGGAAACCCTTGACTTTCTAAGTTGATCTTACAGGTCAACTTAACTTAAGCTCCAATGCAAAAATCCTTTTGTTACAATGCTATTAACGATTTCAAACAAAAAATATTACAGAAAAATATTACAGACAATTTATAACAAACAGAAAGAGAAAACATCTTAGTTCGAAAGCTTTCAAAATCTATTGATTAAATCCCTTAAATTAAAATTTACAGAATATTCTCACCAAATTTGATCAAAATGAAATTCGATCAAATATTTTCTAAATTTTAAAAATTTTGAATTACAATTTTATTTCTTAACTTCACCTCTATCTATCGATATTGAAATTGTTGATGAAAACTTACAAATGGAATTAATCCGATCTATTGTGATTCCTTGCTGAAGCAAAAATGTTTGGTGGTTGAAACTCTAGATTTTTATACTCTAGAAACTCTAGATTTTTTAGATCTGTAGATCAGTTTCTTAAAATGCTATTATGTGTTATGCGTATAATGAATGGCTAGGTTTGGAAGCATTTATTTCTGCGATAAACTTTTTTCTTTAAGCAAAAATAACAGAAACTCTGAAAGTTCAAGATTATATGATAAACATTTATCCTCCTTTTTTTATAAATTGCATCAGCTCAATATGTTCAACCAAGTTTTGATGACTTACGTTGAGAGAACACAAACGATGTTAAATATCTTCTAAAAGAAATATTAAATTGTATTTCGTTTCATGACTTTTATTTTTTTTTATAAAACAAGATAAAACATGTTTATTTAAAAAAAAATAAAGGAGATATTAAGTGATTATGTATGTGTAATATAATACATTGAGTTTTATAATTAAAAATATAATCATTCTAAGAATTCTGTTTCATTAATTTTTTGAACATTGAAAACATACGGCCCTCAACTTAATATAAAGTAGTTCATGTGGCCCGTGATATCAAATGAGTTTGACATGCCTGCCTTAAGGGAATGGGATAAAAGTCTGGATTTGGCACTGCGTTTGCATCAGCAAGTGTGATGGTGTTCCAATGTTGGCCATGGTCTCTGGCTTCTTTGGTCAAAGAATCAGCACACTCATTTTCCTCGATATTTACTTGTACACGTATCCATTGCAGCACACAGGATTTTCCCTTGTAATGCCTCTGCTCGGAAAGGAAATTTATTGAGTAGGTGATGTTACTACTTTCTTTGTTTAAGACGACCTTTAAAGCAGATTTAGAGTTTGAAAGGATTATCAATCCTTCCATAGAATCCATTTTACATTGAATATTAAATGCATTGAACGTGTTTATTTTCAACTGATTTCGGTAGTATGTGCAAATGTTAACTAAAATTATCTTTTCATGTTATTTTTATAGAGGATATATCTAACAGCGTGAGCATATGTCCTGAAATAAGGCCAGGAGAAGATGATTTACCAGGTAAGTACTTTTGCAGCAATAATTTTAATCCAATTCAATTCAGAACCAATGAGATGGGGGAAAATTTATAGTTAAATAAACTAAAAAACACCCTTTTATTGTTAATCTAACTACAGTAGGCGTCGTTCATCCGAATCAACTAGGACCGGACACCGTTCGGATACGCGATTGTTCGGAAAACCGAATGCGATCCATGTAGTATATGAAACTGGACACTATACGAATATTGAAAATCATTGCAGGCGGGAAACGTGCTTGAAGAAAAAGCAAAATAGGTGCAAAATGTCGCAATTTTACTTTTATTGTGGAAAATTATCTCTTATTTTTCGCTGTACCATTGTACACCTTCGTTTTATCACTGCAAGGTCTCTGATTCTCTTCAGAAGCAGTTGTTGAGTAAGACAGCACTCTGTTGTTTGTACCACTCCATAGCTGTCTCTAACGCAGAAAAACGCGTCAGCATTTGATGGACCCTTGCTACTTTCGTTGTTGTTGTCCATCCGTTTCATCGTCAACAAGGTCGGATTCTTCTTGCACGGAAGTCACAATCTCGTCATCATTTAGCATTTGAAATCCACAGTCTTCAGCATCCAGGTTTCTACATCAACAAAACTCAACTAAAGAGCACGTATACACCCCCTCACTTGGAAACAAACTGACCCAATATTCCGCGCAGATGTTTAGCGAATCTCACACAACTAAAATTCCCCAAATATCCCTGACCTTGGGTTTCCCGTCACTTTTGGCCTCACGCGAAAACACTGTTGAGCGTTGATTGCACTGTTCGAAAACGTATCCGGACTTTGGTTCAGATATTTGACGCTCCGATAATAAACATTGGGATAAACGACGTTCTACTGTAAGTTGTAACTTAATCTTTTAGTCGCCAAATCTAGAAATGGGATCTGAAATTAGTCGCCAGTTTTGGGATGGGATCTGAAAGTGGGAAATCGTTAATTTTGATGATCCTAATCAGAACAATGGAACAAAATTATTAAATTATTGTTTTTTCATCGGTCCTGGACAAGTGAGTAAAATTTCAAATTAATCTGATCTTAAAATTGGGTAAAAATTGAGTTCAAAGATTCCGTTACATACAAGTAGATCTTGTAAAAGGGTTTTAAAAAAGTAATATTCTTAACAAATAACGATAAAAGAAATATATTTAACTTCATATGGAACACAAGCAGCCTTATTCAATTCATTGTGCAATAAATTTTGTTTAATCGGTTAATTAAATTTGTTCTTTAAATTGGTCATTCGTAAATTATTCGGGTGATAATGGACTTCAGTGGGTAGACTGTATAATTTGAATAACACATTTATTTATTTCGAAGCTGAATCGTCTCTGATTAAGGTGTCTACGTGTTTTCCAAATTTCAGTCCATTATTAAATGATGAAATTTTTAATCAAGTTTTTTGTAGGAAACGCATAAGGATTTCAGTTATTTGAGTTGAATATTCTTAAATAAAAGAAGGGATTATTTCAAACCAGAAATTAATATTTAGTTGATCAAGTGTTATATTATACAGAAGGCAAACAATAAAAAAAGGTGCAATGCGTTTAAAACGTCTATGTTCTTGCAGCAAACAATTCAATGTAAAAAACATCAGTTAAAACCATCTATACCATATAATGTAATTATTTATAATTTTGGAAATCATATTTTTTCCATTTTAGTATGCCCCAAATCAATTATTCATATATGCTTTTATAATATTTAGTTATTTTCCCTTTAAATAATTCCTTGAACACTTTTATTTCCCCGTCATGAATTTTACTTTTGGTTTCTTGTTTGTGAAATGTTTATGTAATGATGGTTTTGTTTTGTGGTTTTTGTGTGTGGGCGTGTGGAAAGAATGCAATTTTTAAGTTTGGGCAAGATTTTTAATAACAAACCTTATTTTTTAAAAGAATTGAAAATTTGAACTTTATGAGATTTTTTAGACCTCTTATTTTGTAACACTTATAACACATGTATTTAATAAATATATTTGTTCCTCAGTATTTTTTTTCAGTAAGTACTATTTACAAATTGTAATTATTTAACTCTAAAATGTTACCAAACATTTCATTTTCGTAATTTTTAATTTAAACTCAAATGTTCAATGAGACATGTTAATTCAATTTATTTTAATTTATTTATTATTTTAGTTCACCAATATTTACATGTCAATAACACAATAAACGTTTTTTTTTTTTGTTTAAGTTTCAGCAATAAAAATTCCTTCCCTGAATTGAAATAATATTATTATTATTTGAAAATGTTTAAAATATTAATTGGGCTGTTAATTTTGATATATATATATATATCAAATAATTTAATACTTTTGTTTAAACCTGCAATCCTGGTTCCTAAGGCCAGGAGTTTGCTTTAGTATTACTGTGGCTAAGACTTTATTCTATCATGACAATAGCTATATCTTAGAATTATAACTATTTGTATATATATATATATTACTTACTTTTGATAATTTTAAAATTAATTTTTAACTTTTGTTATTGCTTGGTATTTAATATTTTTGATATTTTTAAAGGTTTCTTATTTTTTTTTTCTTATTATCTTTTTCAAAGGATTTGATTTCATTCGAAAATTCAGGCTAGACGATTTCGAGTTCGATTTTCCTGGGGTTAAGAAAGTTAAAGGTTCAAACAGAATGCAAACAGCATACAGACTATCAAAGAGAGCTGATTTAACATTACCCACAAGGTAAGAATGACATTTCTCATTTCGAGAATCTTCTACAGTTATTAATAATAAATATTCACTAAATAATTATTAACATTTAACCCCTGGCGTACCATGTAACCACTAGTGGATACATGCTATGTATAGGGCACAGAATCCCTTTGTAACTCATGTTGATACACAGCTGTTTAGATGTACTACAACCAGTGGCGCACGCAAGGGGGTTGTCCTGGAGATCCGGACACCCCCAAAGCCCTTCAGTTTTTTTCGAATGATGATAATTCTATATATATAACGTAAAACTTAATTAAGTATTTGCAATTAACAATTTATTTTATTAATTAATGCTAACTATTAATTCAATAATTTATTTGTTACTGTTTTTTGTCAACAAAATCAGAATAATCAATTGGTGTTGTCTTGAGGTATGATGCGAATTGGGGTACTTTCGACCATGCACTCCCCCCTTGAAAAATTTTTGTGTGCGCTACTCACTACAACCAGTGTAACCAACACAGGAAACATTTTAAGGTAGATTTTATTTGCAAGGGGTTGTATAAAATTACAAAAGTTATAATATAAAATGTTTGGGTTACAAAAATTTGAAATAATGGGAAAGTTAGAATTAAAATTGCAAATTTTTGTGGAATTGCTCGAAATGTTCCTTGGAACAAAACGCTTTTCCACATGCGTTACATAAGTGTATTATCATATTTGTTCCATTTCTTCATCTTTTTTCATCACACATAGATAAATCCATATCAAAGTGACTGTCGCGTATTCATCGGTTTCCGGCAAATATTCTCATTCAGTATCACTTTCATTGAAATCCAACGACAATACCATATTGATAAGAAAAAGTAAATAGAAGCAACACAAAAAGTTACACGAACTTTAGAAACCTAAACGAGAAACACGAACGAACGTGTGTCTTAGTCAGCTTCAAAAGGAAAAATGAAATGTGCATCGTAACGTCAAGGTCAGTAACCCCAAATATCCTAAAGAGTTAAGGAAGGAAATAAATGTATTTTAGAACATTTTTATCACATATATAATCCCTTAAACTATTTCATGTAACTTAAATTATTATAATCAAACAATTTCACTACAATATTACATACTTTTTACTCAATGCTAGCATTTGGTTTAAAGGATTCCATTGAGACCAAAGCAGTAGTTTTTATTAGAGCAGAGACATTTCTATTCATTTAACATGCCATTTTAATTTTAATTGGCTAAAAAGAATCAGTGTCAGAGTTTGTTCTGATTGTCAGATTCTTTATTTAATATTTCGGAAACTAGTTAATTTATTTTGTAAAACTATGTAAGAGCAATTTCTATTGATTATAGTATGTTTAGTTTTATTTTCTGAATTAGTCATTTTTGTTTCGTAAATAAAAATTTAGCTTAGAGACTATCAAAGACTAAATAGCTTAAATTCACAAAATCTCTAAAATATATCAGAGAGAGAGAGTAAGAGTATTCTTATAGTCGCTCCATAAAGCAACACGAGGGCTATCGGCGACGGACCACAATCTTTGGAACCTCCTCGATCAAATGACGAGGACGACACTTGAGTTGGAACTCTCCTCTCCTAATTATCCCGCCACAGCACTGAGCTTTGACAGATTAAACGTTCATCGACCTCCTCTACACGGTGGGTCTTCAGTTTTACCAAGACTCGAGCCTGTGACACTCCGGTCACGTGTTCGGGACCATAACCACTAGGTTACCTCACACACAAATGTATCAGTGTGTGCCAGAGTTATATTAACGTCACGCTTTAAGGCTGCGGGAGGGCTCGTAGCGACAAACCTCGTAATTTTAAACTATAGCCAAGTGACGAAGACGGCACCTGAGCTGGCACTTCCTCTCTCAAGCTTCCACACCACACCACATCATTAGGAGAACGCTTGAGCCTCAACTCATCTGACGTGCAGCGGCCTTCTCTACACGGTGGGTCTTCAGAAGCATTAGGCTCGAACTCATGACATTCCAGCCACGATACTGTAACCTTGACTACTAGGCTACCGCGACCACACAGACGTGTCAAAGAGAATGTTTTAATAAAGAAGATAATGTATAATTGGAAAAAATTGACAGCACTGTAATGCAGCGTTTCTCAAACTGTGAGGCGCACCCTCTGATGATAACGCATGATAACACTACGAAGGGGATACGAGCATATTGAAAAGTCAAAAATGAAAGATTATTTTAAAAAATTAATAATTTTCTGAAAGAAAACAAACAAAATACAGTCTGAGATAATAAGAAATAAATACACTTTTACACTGACATAATATACTTATAAATATATCAGTATTGGACAGTGCATTTATAATTAATTTAGCAATACTAACTTAAGAACAAGTTTAATAATTACCTTTGACCCACATAGATTTGTCATTTATAAAATTATATACAAAAAAATTAATATTTATCATGATAATTTGTACGAATTATAACTAATCCCTAAGCTGCCGATTAAAATATGCATGATTCGTTCCCCAATGCCACCGTTTTTCACGCAGGCGTGCATATGTGATGTATTGGAGGGAAAGGAATAAATAATCAAATTTCTGAAGTAAGTAAATCCTTCACAAACACTGTCAATGTCTTTTTATTGTATTCCAAAGCCTTCATAATAATTTTATGAATAGCAGTACTCAGAAAAGATCGTATTTCGTAAAGACGTGCATACACGCCCAAGGCAATTAACGCTTTGGCGGAGCGAGAGATTTATATACGCCGCTGGCACAAAAGATGTTAAAATCGTATTGTCGTTTTTCGTCCAAGTATAGTATTACTGAATTCAATACAATGTTTTTCATGGAGGGGGCGCGATGAAAATAATGAATGAATATAGGGTCGCAAATATATATTGAAAGTTAGAGAAGCATTGTTGTAATGAATTACTTTTAAATTATAAAAATATAAAATTTGGTAAACAATACACATTTAGAACAAAAAACTTATTATTTCATAACTCGGACTTATTAATAATCCATCTCTCTATTCAGAAGATCTCTGTTTTAAATAATATAACATGATTTTTTTCTTTATTAAGTGCAATAAGACCGGAGAAAAATTCTTCTTTTGAAATGCAATGAATTACTAAGCCTAATTTACTTTTAAAAAATTATAACCCTTGGCAATGAGTCGTTGATGTAAAAAATATCTCATCTAGAGAAATGTTATGCAATGTCTGTTCAAAAAGTGCCCGACCCTTTGGTCAGAAAAAATAGCTACTTCTCGGGGATTAGGATCCTAATCAAAGTAGGCCCATTTTGCCTTCACACACTTAGCCTAGAATTCCCCCTTTTGCCAATAACACTTCTGAAGGCTATTTTTGGAATAGTGTTAAACTTCTCCGCTACATTCTGTTTTATCTATTCTCTACTCTGAAAACGTCATTTTCATTTCGAAAACAGCCAGATGTCATAAGAAGCCAGGTTCAGCGTTTATATTATCCTGTAGGCTCTGTGCAACAGCAAGAGGAAGTTTTCTGTCCCACCAATATAAACTTGGGAACGAATTTCGCAGTCGTTCTGTGCATGATAGCATAAAATATCACATGGAGAACCTGTACTGATCTCAACTTGTTCAACAGTCTTTCGAATGTTTAAATGACGATCTTTCATTATTACTTTCACCTTTTCAATTACACCTGCATTTCGAAGGGTCGTAGTCTTCCAGAATGCAAATTTCTCTCTACAGACGTGCGCAGCCACTTTTGAATCGGGTTAACCCTTCCTATATTTTTGTAACCCCCATAACATCGTCTCCAAACACTTGCTGAATTTTACAAATTTTTTCACTTGGAAAATCACCAAGCTTCTGTTAAAAACATTTGATTCTTGTACCTCTCTCTGCCCAAGTCGTTCTGTCATCTTTAGAGAAAGGAAAATTTGACGAACACACACACACACATGTAACAGCACCTAACTCTTGACTGCCTACAGGAAACGACTGATACTCTGGAACGAAGGGAAAAAATTCTGGCATATGCATTAAGCTGTCACGTTCCACTGTGCACAATGGCGTCGTTTTAGAATCTCAACTAAGTGCTGGAAAATTTAAGAGTTCGGATACTTTTTGTAACAGACCTGTTAAATAGCTATAGATACTACACAGTTCTAATTAATTGGGGAAAATGGAAAAACGATTTTTTCTAAAATTTTAACTTTTAATCATTATATATATTAAATAGACTCAAAAATCTCTAAATTAGTATGAAACATATTCTCTTTTAGCAGAAATGACCTTTTGAACACGTTTTGGTAATGACTCTGCTGTGTAACAAATATTGTGATGACTTATTTTTATTATATATTCTGTTGTCGTGCAATTCATCTTAGCTAAAAAAATTTTGAGATTAACCCATAACTTCTCAATAGGATTTAGATTTGGTGAATTACCAGGCAAATCTTGCTCTTGTATTTAATTTTCCTGCATAAAATTTGGGTCTAATATCGAATTAAGACAAAGAGCCAAAACGTGTTGAAATGTTCCGTCAAATGTTATCATGAATTGAACAATACTACTGTGTAATATTTTTATGTATTTGACAGAGTTCATCATGTCTTTAAGATGAACTAAGTTTCCAGTGCATTTGTTGTGGAAAAACCCTCAAAACACCTATTTTGAAGGGTTTTTTACAGTCTGCTGGCTATGATCTGGCAGCAGAGTTTTACCTTCACATTGCCTTACTGCATTTGATTTGAAGCCCTGCCCAAATAAATGTGTTTCCTGACTGAAAATTTATATATATATATTCTTCCAATCATTAACAGTCCAAGATGGAGAAAGTTTGGTCCAAGTATCATTTTCTGAGCTAGAAATTGTTTTTCCTCGAGCTTGTTGCCTTATGACCAACTTCCAGAAGCTTTTTGCGTTCATTTGAGGTACTCGCTTCAACAATATGATCTAATAAACCCTTTCAAAGGTCTGTGCTTGTCTTTTCCTTGGATTTATTACGCAATTTCTTATTAGAACTTTACGTTCTTGGGGTAGTTTTTCCACTTGCACCCACATTTTCCTTTTCCTTTTGGAAAGGATGTTCCGGAGTCTTGAAATAATCTTAAATTTCTTGAACCACTCGATTTGACCACACTAACTGCCGTAGCTATACCTCTCAGAGCCATAGAAGTGTGTTTCCTAAGAGAAATTATTCAAGCACGCTTCCTAGTAATAATATTCATTTTTGAACAAGCATAAACAATACGTGTTATACCACCAGCTGCCACACTGAAATGCCCGCAACTGAGCTACTGACACACTAAAACCTGTCAAAAGAGTGAATAACAGTCAAAGTCAAACCCTCACACTACCTTTAGGCAGACATGACCAATTTGTAGCAATTTGGGACATTACTGGTAATCACATACCAACTCAAGCAAGAAAAAAATCTGTTTGTCCCATTTAATTCGAACAGTATAGTAACTGTTAAAGAAATGGTTACAAAACCTTTAAATATTCTTTAGGTCTAAAAAATACTTTAAAACAGCTAAATAATTATCATTTGTAAATTCTGAATTTCATAGATATACTTACTTGAAATAATTACATTTTGTTTCAAAATTTAAAGAAAAAAAATTGTTAGATTAGATTCTAATTTTGATAAAATTAAAAATGCCATAATCAAAAAGCAGATTGAACAATCCCAAAACACTCTCTGATATGTTAAATATGATTAAAAAAGAAATTAAGAGTATATTTCTAAATACATGTTTAGAAAAAATAGTATTAAATATGGAATCCATAACTGAGCTAAAAGTAAATGCAACTATTTGTTCAACGAAAATATTTTCACATCCTTAGCAAGAAAAGTATTTGATTTATTCGCTTGTGTGATTTCTCTAAAAAATATCTTCTGAAGGATCAGAAAAGGATAAGAAACAAATTTGATTTTTGAAAATATAAAATTCTTAGTAGATCGCATTTCAATTTTCTGTGTGAAACGAAATGCAAGACAAATATTCAAAAGGACTGTTCTGTTTTCTTTCTAAATCGAAACAAAACAATATTAAGGCAATGCTTACAGACAAAAAATAACAAGAATATTTTATATAAAATAGTAGGTGGAACACAATTTCTTACTATTCAATCTCATTCAATAAAATATTAAACATGTCCAAGGAACATTCAATCATTCAGTTATTCTACGTTCTGAAATATTTGCTTAGAATAAAATGAAATAGAAAAAATTTATTAAATCGAAGTATGAGATTCTAAAAAACAAACGATATAAAAATAGGTTGCTCAAATTTTACGGCATTGTCTTAAATTAAGTATTGTTGATTTTGTTTTGAGTTTTTCTACCTGATTTTAATAATAATCCTTTGTTTAAAATCTGTATTAAATAATGAATGAGTTTAGCATATTTTTATTAAACTTTTTTTTTATTGTCAGTAAAAATGAAAAAGATATTTTAATAATAATCCTTTATTTAATATCTGTATTAAATAATGAATGAGTTTATTGTATTTTCATTAAATTCCTTTTTTATTGTTGGTAAAATTTAAAGAGATTTGAATATTATTTTCATTTAAAGTTATACAGCCTAGCGGCGCTTGATATTTTTTATGCATTTTTATTATTTAAACTAAAAAGTTCTCTGCGTGAATTAGGAAAATAATTTATTTTCTCTGATTAAAACTAAACCAGTGTGGGAAGTCGTTAGAAGTAAATTTTGATTTTTTTTAAAGGATAAAATACAACAAAAGAAAACACATTACAGTCGGTTTTAATTATAATAAACACGAAATATTTTTTTGTTTAAAAAAGTCATCCAAATGTTTTCCATAATATTTTTTCTACTAATGTTTCCCTCTTTGACATTTATAATGCCTTTTTTTATTTTAAAAAAAACATAATCCCTATTTTTTATTAAAATTGACTTGTTTATTGAAGGTACATTTTTGTGGTTTGCAACCTCCGAGAATAGGTTTTTAATACAAAAACATAAACATAAAACGTAAACAAATATAATCCTATTTACTCCTTTTTTATTATAAGATGCATTGCTATACTTTGACTTCGCAAAATAATTTTTTTATCCTGCTTTTTTATTAATGACAGAAAATATTAAACCGAGTAAAAAAAAAACTTTTTTGTTGTAACTCGAAATAGGAAACTGCAGGTTACTTTACTCTGTCCAACAAAACAGAACCGAAATTGTATCTTTTCATTTGACCTAAAATTATATGTTTAAACTTAGACAAATCAAAAACATCATACCATATTTTTTTTTAAAAACAACAACAACAACAATGTAAATCTGTTGTTTAAGATTCATATGATTAAATTCCTTTTTTGATAAGTTGTACTTAGTAGAATTTTGGATAGATATGCTTTATGAGCGCCAAGTATGATATATTAAGATGCAGATAATTATATTAATATTTTATTTTCATCGTTGTGGGTTGCAGATATAAGGTTGATTAATAGTAGAAAAAACATAGTAAATAAATTCTTATAGTTTCAGAAAAAAATACAGAATTTTTAGATTTAAGATAAAAGTATATCAATCTATATCTTCAATGCTTTTCCATTTTTTATGATTTTTTTTCTGTGTATAATATTTTATTTATGTTCATTATAGCATTAAAACATTTAAAAATAATGATTAAATTACTCGAATTATTTATTAATGTTCTAATCTTAAATTATTTCTCACTTAATCTTTCCTATCTGTACAATTAAAAAGGAAAAAAAAATTACATTTCATTTCTTTTTTTAAAGTAGGAACCTCAGAATTTTCTAAAATAATAAAAAAAAAATTAATGAGTAAATAATTCTGTAAAATAAATGTATTATAATTTTTTTACATACGTTTTTTTCCTTCATAAAAATATTATTTCATGAATGTATCTGAGAAAAAACAAACAAATATATAAAATATATTTAAATTAAACTGTCATTTGGTGAGTATTTTAATATTTAAATTTAAAATAAGAATTTTTTTCTCCTGAATTAATCGAATAAGATTTTCAAAATTACATGAGTGCTTGCAATGGGAATTGATTGATTAATCTAAAAAAGGAATTAATTTATCTGAGTGTATTTTTTTTGGTTTAATATAGTTCAGAATCGTTTTTTTTTAAAGTCATTGTGAAAGGCGCATTATTTTATAATCATTTTAAAATGAATAAGCAACCGATAATTTTCAAGAGTTTTCGACCTTGTTTTTTAAGGAGAAATTGATAAAAGCATTTAAGCAATTTTGAATTTTTCAATACATAAGTGTTTCTTTTTTTATTGTTTTTTTAAAAATATTATTATAAGTGGTAATGGAATTTTAAAAAGTGAAAAGATAAATTTTTACTATACTGCATTTAGATTAAAACTATTTAAAATTAATATTTCTCTAAAAGTAATTTCAGTGTATACATTATGTATATCATAATTTCTTTTACCCCTTAATGTCTACTGCAAATATTTTATTTCATTTGAATAACATATTCAAAGCAAAAAAGTTGCTCTTAATTGATATTTTTTTTAAGTATTTCTCAGTTATTTCTGAAAAATGTTTTTTTTTTGTTTGTTTTATTCAGGAATTTTAAGATTTATCCACGCTGTTCGAACATTGGGTCTTATCAATAATTAATGTTTAAAAATAGATAACTTATTATTTTATAATTCTATTTATTTGGACAAAACATGTAATTCCGTTGTTTTTCAACTCCTTTTTATTTTATTAATATTCTTTTAAATTTATACGGGCATATTTTATTTTAGAACAAAAGTAATATTAAATATGAAAATTGAGCAAAACAGAAATATAGTGTTTAAGGATAAATCGAAATGTGTAGTAGAGTAGTAATTTATTTTTAGAATTTGATCAAAGGAACCGAATTCCTGATGTACATGACACTTTGTTTCTCGTGATTTATGAGAAGTCATGATTCTTCTTACCTGGCAGATTTACAAAGATTTATTACAATCGATTTTCCTTAAGATGTATTACAGCCGTGTCGTCATTCATAATTTTTATTCAATAGCCGTTTTATCTGAACGGCTCAAAAGTAGAGCCTTTTTAAACCTGTCTTCAAAACCCTTTTTGCTTAAAAAATATTTTAAGGCATTATTCTTTTTGTATATACTCGCTTTTTATTTTATTTTACAAGCTTTATGGGACGTCTTTTTAATAATATGTTAATATGTGCCTTAAAAAATTAATTTCAAGCTATCGACATTAAGTGCATATATAAACATGCATGTTTTCCTGAATCCTTTTAAACTTAAATTTTGTGGTTTTAGCCAAGGATTTACGTCTATAATCCTATTTATAAAAACTCTGATTAACCCCCTGTTTGCCACCGACGTACATTTGAGCCTCACTCAACCAGTACATTAACTGCCCCTGGCTTATATATATGCAACCTCTGACAATAAAGTTCGGTGAATGAAGTCAAATTGGTTGATCTGGCAACACGGGCGAAACAAAACGCTGCACATGAGCAGCGGCAGGTGTTGACCATCTTCCCACACCATCGTTCAGCTGATGTTGTGTTCCGTGCAAGACTTGTTCAACAAAGTGCTGGTTTAGTGCATTGGTTCCTAACTGAGAACAGGAGTTTTGTTAAGCTTGGCAAGACACCGAAAGAAACATATTCTATGGTGGTATGTGCTTATGAAGATCCAACAAGATCTTTTAATTGTATTGTTACTGAGGAGTCTGGTGTCTCAGGTACGACCTTGAAACAAAACGGCAAAGCCCGGAATGGCGTTATCCTGCATCACCTCGTCGGAAAAAGGTCAAAGCAGAAAAATCGATGTTCATCAACTTTTTTGATAGTCAAGGCACTACCCACAAGAAATTTCTACCCGAGAGAACGACGATGAATGCTGCAAGGTACATTGAAATTTTGACCCGTTTCATGAAACGTCTACGCAGGGCATTACCCCAGTACGCTCAACAAGGTTCATGGTTTTTTTATTCACGACAATGCTCACCCTCACACAGCCGGTATCGTCAAACAGTTCCTGGCAAAAAACGAAGTAGTACAAATTGTACATCCACCATACTCACTAGATCTTAATCCTTTAGATTTCTTCCTATTCCGCCGACTCAAACTCGCTTTGGAAGGAATGAGATTTGACGCTATTCCCGACATTCAATGAAACCGTGACGAGGCTTTTGAACTCCATCCTAAAAGAAGATTTCTTGTTAAGTTTCCAGGTCATGTATAGCGGTATATAGTTATGGGGGAGGGGACTATTTCTAAGTACAGTAAGGAAACTTTCGTTAATATTTCATCTACGTAAATGTTACAAGGCTATTCACCGAACTTTATTGTCAGAGGTTGTATATTTCGGAATACGGTCCTTTTCTTTGAGCTGCTATCATTAAAATTAAAATATTCTGAAGAAGGCTTTGGAATGTATTAACCTCAGCAGTGTTTGCGAGATTTATTTGCTTTCAGAAAGTGCACAGCGTTTAATTCTTTTCTTTTCTTCTCAATGCACCTGCCACTATGTGTGAAAAGATTAACATTAGGGCTAATAGCCTGTTTAACCTCCCCATTCAGAGTTCATATCTTAATGTTTTAATCTTAATCATTAAATTTTCATATATTTACATTTGTGCTTTTTCATTAATTTTTCTTTTGTCTGAATACAGGTTTTAGACAAAAAGTAATATTCATCTGATCAAACTTTTGAATGGCATAATGTGGCAAATCTCACACTTAATTATTATAATGGTACATTCAATATTGATAATGATTTTGCAGTTCAATACAATCAAACATTTTCTTTATTTTAGTTCAGAAATTTAAGCATGCCATATTACTTGAAATTGAATATTTCTAAATGTAATGCAAGAAAATAAGTTTCCTGTTTATGATGTAGCTGGTTTCTTGGATGTAAACAGTGATGTAGAATATTAGGACACCCCTATATAGCCGGATCATACAAAGGATTGTAAGCTCCTAACATAACACAGGCTTTGGGCCCCCTAAAATCCTGCCCCCCCCCCTCGCGATGCAGGGGTAAATGCTACGGCACTAATAAATTCCTTTTCTCTTTCTTTTTTTATGTGTGTGTTAAATAATCGTTAACTATGGATCGTAATTGACATTTTTATAATATCATAACAATAACTTGTTTATTACAACATATAATGAAAATAAATTAGTAACTTATTGTACAACATAAAAAATACGTTCGGTATATAAATAAATCTTTAAAAAAAGAAATAATTATCTTTGTAATAAATACAAGAACCCTTCAACTGCTGAAGTATTAATCATTCTCTTTTCGAAAGATATCTCAAACAAGCTCTCAGAAAATACGCCCCATTCGAAAAGCAATCTCCATAAAGACATAGTCAAAGAATTCGAATAAAAATATTATCTTAATAAGAATAAACGAATGAACCATTTCAATCGGCTGACAGGAAACATTATTAGGAAAACGGAATTCCTTTCTTGAAGCAAAGGAAAATCGATTTTATATTCTTTCTTCTCTAGAACGGTTCGTCTTACATCTTATTCTTTGCATGTAGAATAATAACTGTCTCATCAAAACCTTGTTTTTGTGATAATTTTCGAAGATTAAAAAGGCAAACGATCGTTTTTCTTTTGCTTTACTTTAAGGAGAATATTCATTTAATTTATGCGAGTTATATATATGTAACTCTGTTATCATTTCCCCATTTTTTTCTGTATTTAAATATCCGCAGTTATTACAGATAATGAACAGCATTGAGTCTATACAATTGCTTATTTTTTCGTATTATTTGCTTTTAAGTGTTTTTAGAAAATTGTCTGAATGTTTAAAGCTAAGATCAATATTTTAATAATTGAATATTCAAAATTTAGAAACTGTTTTAACATTCAATTTTATTTCCACTGTTTAAAGGAATCGTTTGGGGGGAAATTGTTACTTTAAAACGAGTACTCATATTCTTAGAAAAATACTGTTAATGTACTTTTTTTGAGAGCATACGTACTGCAAGATTTAGTGAAAGTATTTGTGTAAAATTACAGATTACATGTGTCAATTGTATAGCACGGTACTTGTAAAACATGTACATTATAACACAAAATTTGTGATTATTATAACACGGATTTTATATTACATGACTAAAAACTTGAATTTAATATTACACGGTTTTGATATAAAAAGGCTTAAAAAAATTGAACATCACTTTTGTTCAATAAGGGAAATTCCCATCGAGATTTTGATATTTTGTATAATTTGAGTAAACGGAGGAAAAAATAGTAGTAACTGTAAATTCTGATGAAATTGATGATGGAAATTAATTTTGTGATCCTAATAAGACGTTTCTATTTATCTTATATTAATGAGGACTATATTTTTTGAATATACGTTTTGTTGTATTTTTAATTTTTGCATTTCGTATTTTTTTTTTTTTCCAGTTTTTGATTAAAAACTTGAAGTTAATTTTTTTTTCATTTGTATGTTTTATTGGAACGAAATTTCAGTTATCATAAAATTTTACACTTTAAGACTTGATTTTGATATAACACGATGTATAGTACCCTGGTTTATATTATGCACATACATATATATAATTAATTAATAAATAAATAAAATAAGAATTTAAATTAATAGGAGCAAAAAAAGTCTTGTATAACACGGTTTCAATACAGCACGTTACGAATTAACCGCGCTATACGAAGGACATGAGCATTCGAATTTTGTCGCAACTTATAAAACTACACCAGTGCTTCTCAAAATTTCAATATCTGCAACCCAATATTCTATCATAATTTTCATCGCACCCCCCCCCCCCCCATACAATAACAATGTTTAAATTCAATAATAGTATACTTTGGCACTAAAGCTACAATACGAGTTTAATCTCTTAAATACCACTAGTCTATATAAATATCTCGCTCAGCCAATGCGTTAATTACCCCGAACGTATATATACGTTTTCCCGAATTACGATCTTTTATGAGCACTGCAAGCCTTAAAATTATTCCGAAGGCTTTGGAATGCAATACAATGACCTTGATAGTGTTTGTGAAGGATTTATTTATTTCAGAAGATTTGCTTGTTTATTTCTTTTCTCTCCCAATACATCACATACGTGCGCCTACATGGAAAACGGTGGCATTGGGGAGCGACTCGTATAACTTTTAATCGGCTGTTAAGCGATTAATTATAAACCGTAAAAATTATGAAAATAATTGTTAAATTTTGTATATAATTTTATATAGGATAAACTGATTGGGTCAACGGTAATTATTAAGCTTTTACCTAACTTAGTCTGTTAAATCAATTATCAAATGCATTGTGCAGTACTGATACATTTACTTGTGTATTATATCAGTGTAAATGTATATTTTATTTTTTTATTACTTCAGAACATATTTTGTTTTTTTACTTGTAGTAAATTAATAATCTTTTGTTTTCGACTTTTCAAAATACTCGTGCCCCTCTTGTAGGGTTATCACGCCCCCAAGAAGGGGTGTGTCCCTCAGTTTGAGAAACACTGAATTACACTTTGATAACATACGAGGGAAGATCTGAAAGTAAGTTTCACCCTTTTCTTTTTTACACATGGAAGCTTTATTGCCAATAAAAATTGCATCATGACATCATGGACTATATATACTCCATTCATTAATTTTCCACATAGTTACCTCCAATGTTGAATCATTTATCGTCGCGAGCAGACGGTTTAAAGAACCCACTCTGCTAAAACTCGGGGCCCTGCGATGCAAGAAATTGTTGCACAGCCTTCTTCATCTGAGCACTGTTTTGCGAAAAAAATTTTCTTTATTTATTGGAGAACCTGGATACTTCCACGTCATTGAGGTACACCAATGTTTTCATTTGTAAATCAGAACGGACACCCACTTCATCCTCCCATTCTGACTTCTATCATTGAACATACAATACTAGTGATCAACCATTTGATGAGAAATGACCTCTTCACTGTACATGGTCTGTTGGCTTTCATGGATGAGGGACACACTTGTCTCAAAAGGTCTATCCATACCAGACTACAGTACGCACTTCCATTGGAGAACACGCTGTCAGCACACGTCTGTCTTCCATCGTGATTTGTACTCAAAATTGTATCGATCAAGCCTTTCTACTGCTACTCTCTCTTCTTTGGCACTCTGCGCATGCGTCATTCTTCCAACACTGACGCTCCTTCCATCATTTAACGAATATCAAATGTAGTTTCTTTTGTTGGTTGTCTTTTACCCTTGATGTGCTATCATATCTTTCAAAAAAAAAGATCAAAGCTTACTTTCGGAACGACCCTTTCGTACCTATCTGAATTTTATAGGAAATAGAATTTACAACTTATTAAGAACCATATAACCCTGACTCAATAAAATACAATTGGAATAGTTACAATTTTAATGTTTTACTGAAGAAGCCGTAATCATCGACTGCTTGTAAAATGTTTCTTTTAAGCAAATAGAGACAGTGTTGTAGTTAAAGGCTTTACTCTTTTAGTCTTAATCATGAAAATATCGACAAAATCAGAACAATGGCACTTTCACGAAAATCAATTAGCCATGGTAGAGAACTTGATTACTTGCAATAATTAAGTCAGGTTGAAAGATCTATTGATTGTCACGAAGCTTGTGCAGAACAATGGAAGCTTTTCACATTACAGAATTACGAGATTTGACTTAGTTTAATCATATACTCATATGCTTTATATGTGTGTGCTTTTTAATTATTTTGCTTATAAATAACATGTTAAAATAAGAAATTTTTGTGCATTGATTATTTATTTTTATATTGTTTTGATTAAATAATTTTAATTTAATTGTATTTAAAAATGCCTTCAAAAGAAAATACAGTTACACCAAAAAAATTAATATGTTGTTTCTAATCAGTAGCGCACACAGGAATTTTTTAAGGGGGGGGGAGGGGTCTAAGGTCGAATGTCTACTGTTCTCGTACCATGCTACAATACACAGCCCAACATATTCTTTTAATTTTGTCAATTTTCGGGAACAAAAAACAGTAAAAAATTGTTTAATAAACGAATAATTAGCATTAATTAATAAAATTAATTATTAAAAACAAATACTTAACTGATTTTTTGTACTATATATATAGAATTATAATCAATCGTAAAAAATCAAGGACTTCAGGGGAGAGGGGGGGTCCGGACCCTCAGGACTCCCCCCTTGTGTGTGCCACTGCTTCTAATGCCACCTGTCTGACGGTGTCAGATCGAGGCCCACGAAATTCATCGTGACAAGTGGCTAGGTGTACGCCTGTCGTTAGCTTTTAGCTTTGAGCACCATGCAGGTGACAGTACAATTTGGCTCGGTTCATACACGATAGATGGCGACACCACCTATCTCCACCTCCACAATTTAGGCAAGGAACTGGAGGGGAGGGAAATATTCTCCAGCCCCCTGCACCCGTGGTTTCTGCTGCGACCGCCTACAAGACTTTCGAACCCACTGATTTAACGAGCATGTACTCCGTGTGTACTCCGAGGGTATTTGGTGGCATTGGGAATCGAACACAAGCCTTCCAGTCTGGAGTCCGATGCACCAACCACTAGGCTACCCTAGGCCGCCCTCCCCCCAAAAATATCCTGAAAAAAATTAATATAAAGTGGTTTAACATGGAATATAAAGTAATTTCCATGGAAAGTCGCACAAACCCGACAGAAATACACCAGAGTAAATAAAATAAAACTATATTAATGTTTTTTGGGACACCTAGTACCATTTGATCTATGGACCGGTACCGGTCCACGCCCGGGGGCTGTGGACTACTGGGTTAAAGAAACAAATCCTATTTTATTTTCAATGTAGAAACTTTTAAGTTAAGGATTATTTAGATAAAGCCGCACGTCTTCTCTCTACAAGTAGAGTAAATATCTAGAAGACATAATAAATGGAAACCCAGGAAAATTTCAAAGAAAATTGAAAAGAAAGGATACGTCAAGCCCATTCAGTAACATTTATCTTTCTATCGATTTCACACTTCCTCAAAGAAAAGTTACGCTATCAGAGCAGCTTAGGATCTATTCACAGAGATCCATTATCACGCTCCACTCTCTTTTCTTCTCCTTCCGTTCTTTTTGTTTATTTATTCCTTAATCCTATCCTTTTTTCTTCTCCTTCGGGCCTTTTGGCTTTGCTTGTAGTGGAGGAACCTTTAGTCCTGTAAAAGTCTGATTTGATTTCTTTAAAAGATATTTCTTGTTGTCAGGTTTCTTTAGTGCGTCAGGATGAGAAAATCTGGTGTTGACTTTGTTTAACGCCGTTTGACACTGTCTAAATCGTGTTGTGTCAGAAAGAAATGCATTTATGAAAAATCCGAGAGAAGTCTATTCAAACTTTGCTGAAATAAATATTTTTATCATTTGTTTGTAAAAGGTTTCAAAGGCATTCGTGAGCTTTTAAAGGCATTTTTTTAAAAATTGCATGTTAAATGTTGTTTTATTTGAATTTAATACACTTTAAATGAGTAATTGTTTATTATTGTCAAGCTATAAAGCAATTCTAGAGCTTTTGGCAAAATGCCTAAGGAAATCGAGCTCATCCAAAAGGGGTTTAGAGCTATAAACCGATCCGTCGGGAAAATATCACCCCCGCGTTTAGTCTTTATTTAACAATCTTAGCTTACGTTTTTCACACACACACACACACAGCAAATTTACATACTACAAATTAAAGGTAACTGCACGATATACATACGTAATTACACGATATAAATATACAAAGCTAAAAATAATAAAAGAGAAGCATAAAGGCTAAGAAAGAAGGGGAAAAATATACATTATTCGAGTATTCTTACAAATGCCTAAAAAATAATAAAATACTCAGTACAAATGCACCTTACAGAACCAAAGAAAAAAAGAAAAAAAAAGTTAAGAAACATTCAAGAAAATAAGTTTTTCAATTAATTTTTTCAGTTGACGCCACCACTTCCTGTTGATACTTTTGCCTATTAGTTTGTCTTTCAGTTATTAACGATGGAGATCGTAATTTTAAGTCACGATCAAGTCACGAGTACGGCATTTGAGCTGGCAGCTCTCCATCTGAATTACTTCCATATTCCAACGAGAGGACTTTGAGCCTCGACAGGTGTAACGTGGACAAGCACCTTTACACGGTGGGTCATCAGTGGCACTGGGGCTCAAACTCATGACACACTGACCACGAGACCGTAAACACTAGGCTATTGCATCCCAAGTATACATTGAAAATAAAATGCTCGTACTTAGTTTTCAGGAGAACGTAATATTTAAGGTGATTTTGATTTATTTATATTTAGGAACAATTTTTTTTTACTTCTTTAAGAACGAAAAATATGTTTCTGATATTGTTTAATTTTTTTTTGGATTTAAAATAGTGTTACAACTAATAGAAATATATTTTGGAAAAATATCAGATATGTTTTCTAACTCTTATAGACGTAAGGAATCCGGTTATATTTCTTTAAGACAAAAGCAACAGAGATGTGTATATTTTCAGACCAGCTTTTTGATTATGCGTCAAATGTTCTTTTTTGATTAAAAAAATATTTTTTTCTTAGATTCGAACATTTTATTTATGAATATGAAAAAATACGTTTTGAGAAGGCTTTAAAGTATTAGCTCATTTTGAATTATTGAATGATAATAAGTAATTGTTTACAATTTTATTCTAACGCTCTCACCATTCCAGAGTGTGATTCTAATGGACAATCCCTCCATCCACAAGAACTACGTGATGATTGGCCGAAAGAGGATAAAATGGATGAGAGTGTTTTGTAAGGGAGAGAACAATTTGTGACGAAATGCTAACCGCCCGCTTTTTCAGTATAACCGCATTGCATTATGTTATAAAAAAGGGTTTTTTCAGTCTACTGAAAAATTGTTCTGTGCCAGTCTTGTAAATTTACTCTATTTTAGACTAACCGCTTGTGACTAGTGGTCATGGTCACAGACTCGTGACTCGGCGTGTCAAGAGCCTAGTGCCGCTGAAAACCTGCAGTGTAGAAAGCCTGATGCTCGTCAGCCCCTTAACAACCGATTAAAAGTAACGCGATTTGCTCCAGTGGGGCACCGTTTTTCATAAGGGTGAGTATATGCGGTGTATTGGAGGGGAAAGGAAAGGCACAAATAAGCAAATTTTTCTCTGAAATAAGTAAATTCTTCGTAAACACTATCAAAGTCATTTTATTGCATTCCAACGCCTTTGGAATAGTTTTACTGATAGAAACGCAAAGAAAAGAATCGTATTTCGGAAATACGTATATATACGTTAGGGGCTCTAAACGCATCGGGTGAACAAGACGGATATATACGCTGGCGAAACTTAAGAGGTTAAATATGTCTCGTGTCTCAAAGTTCTCCTTTTTGCGTAGAGGGGAAATTCAAAGGGGGTATGATAGCTCAGGTGTCGTCTTCGTCACTGGACCATGGTTCAAAATTACGAGGTTCGACGCCAACAGACTTCGTGTTGCTTAAAAGGGCGGCGCTAATAATTAATCACTTGCTCAACAGTTGGGGCAGCAAAAGAATACATCAGTAGCATAGTTCTTTAGAGTAATTTTTTCACATTTTTTAACCATTTATTAATGAAATTATACCTATTGAAGCTTATTTTGAGACAATTTCCCTCAATAATAAACCGCATATGCGTACCCATGTTTTTTCCCTCAATAATAAACTATTAAGCAAGTTCAACCATTAAATTATATTAATTGAACTTAAAATGTCTTCATTTGTGTATCCAAGCTTGTTTTTTGATTCCTTAATTTATTACATTACAACTCTTCATACAAGATGCATAAGTTACGCAAGGAGAGTTCCAAAGTAAAAAAGAAAAAAATTAAGGTAATGAATATTCTCACACTCTCATGGTTGAGCATTTTTTATTATTTTTAAGAAACCACTCTTTTGAAAAATAAGAGCCTAAAGCTTCGAGAATAAAATCCATTAATAAATTTTATCCAACACAAAATTCAATCAAACCCTTTAAGAACCATTTTTCTCCAAGATCTTAAAAATCTCCTTTTTTTCCGAATGAAACTGCATAAAAGCAAACGCAAGCGCTCCCCTACTTGAAAAATATTTACAACTCGCAACCAAGACGAATTGCCCGACGCAAATTGAATTTGACGACCGTAAGACTTCCGATGCACGGAGTTAATGTGATAGTAAAGTAATTTTCATTAATACCGGCGTGCAGTCATGTGTAACGAATTGGATGAGCATAATTGGGTTTACCTGTCGATTCTGGCTGTTACAGGTCGATATTTCCCATCGGCTTACCAGAGGAGTTCTCCTTCGTGGCTACCTTTAGAAAGAAGAATGGTAGGAAGGACCCGTGGTTTCTCATCAGAATCAACGACATCCTGGGAAAACCCCAGTTTGGAATAACTCTGTACCCCCGCAAGCAGATGTTGGAGTTTTATGCACTCGATTTCGAAGGAAAGTTACAGACTTCCAGGTTTGGAGATGTTGAGGTACGTAGCAAATTAAGAGAACTTCATTAATGGATCATTAAAGTACGATTAACTCTCTCGTTTGGTGATTAATTGTATTAAAATCCCATTTTGTAAATATATGAAGAACTGTAATTTTGTTCTCCTTCTGCTACAATGATGAAGGAAATCGTTAGCAAAATAAGAAAGCTATATCGATTTTGTTACCTTAAATCATTCCAAGAATGGAACAAATTTATATATAAAGCTGCGATAATTTAGATATAACTAACCAGCGATAGTTTTGAATTGAAATAAATAAATTTATTCTTTTATTATTAGTAACAAAGTAATACGCATTACACAATGGATACAGATTTATTGATAAAATTATCATAATGATAGAAAGACAACTATTAATTTCAGACAATTAATGTCGGGAAATTATACGTATATTTCCAAAAGTAAGGTAAGGCTTTCTGTAAGCAGTTCTGTGCAAACAAATACTATAAAAAAAGTTTTCCAAAAAACAACTAGTATTCTAAAAATTTACTTATGAGTTAAGGATTGATTTTCTAATCCACATTCTTTCTTTGGTATACTATCTAGCTAGTTCTCATTGAGTCAATCAAAATTTTTTATAAGGGTTTATATCAGGGTCTCCAAATGAAAGTGGCATTGCTGTAATACCTTCACAATTTGAAAAGAAAGATGATTGCACACAGGGACGTATTAAGACTTCTTGAGGCCCTGGGCTCCTACAAAAATTAAGATCCCACCCATGACCCTTAAAAGAAACAGTATATAGCATATACTGTCAAATACTCGAACAGGCTATAACCCGATACACACAAATGCGCATGATTTACAATCACACATACCAGCACGACCGACTGACGCCTTTTGACTGAATGAGTAATGATGGTGTTTGGTGGTAGACCTTTACATGGACGACGGTCACCACATGTAGCCTGTTGTCATATTATCCGAAATTCTCAGTTTTTTGGGGAAACCAACCGGAAATAACATTTTACCTTAGAAATTATTCAAATTATGATCTTTTTAAGGCTTACTCGAGAACGAGATGTGGCCCCCATTACGGTTGAGGCCTTGGGCCTGGGCCTAGTTGGCCCATGCCTTAAGATGTCTCTGATTGCTCATGCCTCTACAGAGTACATAAAGTGCTGGGAATGCGATATCGTCAGATCCTGCCATATGCGTGTGTGATAGTGGGGGGAGGCATCGTTCGCATTATAGATGGATGCCTCCAAACGATATGACTGTCAATGCTGTCGCTTACTGAGCCTCATTGTTTGAACTGGAAAGATTATCAAGAATCACTGACGTGGTATGCTGTCCGGCGGAATAATCTTGCATGAAAATGCTCGTCCTCTTGTGGCGTGTCAAACATTGTTAGGACAATTACACAGGGAGTTTTTCAAGCACCCCCCTTACAGCCCGGACTTCTTTACGTGTGAGTATTACATATTCGATCCATTTCAGAAAGCTCTGAAGGGACAGCGATTTCCCGACTATAACGAGGTCCGTACTGTTATTGAAAGCTGGTTCCACAGCCAACACCGTAGCTTCCTCATTCAGAGTATCCATCATGTTGTGGACCGCTGAGACACTCGTTTCAACCTACAAGTATAAGTTCTTTCCTTAGTATACTAATTTATAGTAACAGCATTAAACCATTTATCAAACCGACTACAGTGCCACTTTCATTTAGGCGATTTTTATGTTGAGGTAAATGACTACGTTCGGAACAGTAATTTTGCAAAAGCGTATCAATGAATAACTTTTTAATATTTAGTGTCACTCGAGTTAAAACATACACATGAAATGGTTTTAAGAATCTTATTAAATGCAATTTATGGTAATAAAATGAAGAATACATGGCATTTTGAAAGCTGTTATTTTCCTGTTAATGGAAAATGCTTTTGTAATATCTTTCCAAAAATGGCTAAAACTTCTCTACAGACCCTGAAATAAGACCTTTAAAAATTTTTATTACTTTTGGAGTTAATACCAATCGAAATAATCGGGGAAACAAAATTATTCATTGATACGCTTTTGCAAAATTACGGTTCCGAGCGTAGTCACAGAGCGTGTTACTCTTAAATCCATTCAAATATAAAATAAATCTCCATACACTCCTCAAAAGTTAAATTGTAACATCAAGAAATAATGCACGTAGCGTCATGAAAATTTCAGGAACGATGGTGGTGAGATGGTTTTGCAAATGATTAAATTTGCGCACGCATCTGATCTCATGGTACTCATATTTGGACTATTAAGACCATCAACTTTCTTTTCTCATAAACAATATCTGAAGTTTTGCCTATAATGCAACAGGAACGTCAATTTCACGTATAATAGTCTCCCACAGACTTAATGCAAGTAGCCTATATGTCGGGTGCATCCGTTTGACTATGAACCACAAAAAAGACCATATAACATGTTGCCGAAAATACCTGTCTTAGATAGAGGATGATTGGGAGTGGGTAATCTTCAGTGATGAGTCGCGATTCCTTCTGGACAGCGACTCGAGATGGAGAGAACCCAGAAGTCAATACCAGCCCTCTAACATTTTTGAAAAAGACCACTATGGACGAGGTGGTCTGATGATATGGGCAGGCATCGTGGCAGACGGGCATATCAACCTTCATTTGTTCAATAGTGGTATTCTGACAAGTCAGCAGTACAGGAACAAGATCCTTGCACCCATTATTAAACCTTTTGTTAGATCATATGGACCAAATTCCACCTTTAAGGACAACAACGCTCACCTACACAGGGCTCATTTGGTGGACGAATGCTTTCAGTCGAAGGATATTCAACGATTGGAGTGTCCTGCGTTGTCCCCTGACCTTAATCTCATCGAACACGCATGAGATGTCCTTAGACGCTCAATTGCAGCTTGAAGACCAGTTCTAATGACCATCGATAGAGGGCTTTGTTGCAAGAGAAGGGGCGATTGCCTCAGGGGTTGATAAGGACCGTGGTAAACAGTATGAAACATCGATGCGAGAGGTGCGTAATAGTTAGGATGCGATCATACATCCAATCAGACATACTTTTCCCTAACTGACAGGGTGTCGGTCAGCTGCTGCGGTGGACAAGTGACCAGTTTACTTATTTAGCGTGCAGGTTGTGTCAACTTTTCTTTTCCCATATATTAATCTTATGTCGGAGGATATTTATGCCAGGTTTGGTTTTATTTGCTTTGTTAGTTTGTTTTTTTCTTTATTGCAAAAAGAAAAAAAGTTTGTCCCTTCCTTTGTTTTAACCGGTGTATTACATACAATAGATAAAAAAATATTTTTTAAATTCCAGTTTGAGAATTTTATTATAAGGAATCGAAAACAGCGATAATAGAACTTGTAATTGATTTCTGTAGGCTCTAATTTTAAGTTTTATGACTTAAAATAGTAAAATAATAAAAAAGCATAGTTAGAAATGGTTTCTGAATTTCAGAAATTCAAAACCTTAAAAATTATTCGTACGTTTTCCTATCGAACCGAAATGTTGACATAAACTCACAAACTTCAACGACGTCGAGGACCTTATCATTCCTTCCACTGTAGATGACAATATCATCTTCAGAAGCGTTCCTATTTTTGATATCTGATCGTCCAGGCAATAGTGTTTGGATCACAATACTAGAAGGTATTTACAGAAAAGTGCCATCTCTTCTCTCAGTGAAGAGAAGAACGATTTTTAGTTTTCAGTCGGAACATGTGCACTGAAGCTTTCATAAACTCTTACTGTCGTCTTTCGATTGTGGTTGAAGATAGGAACGGGGAGGACATTTTTCGTTTTCTTACCGTTAGTAAATAGAAGCTAACAAAACGGCGAGACTTACAAATCTGCACATATTGTCGAGTTGAATTCAATTCCATCCGAAAGCGTTTCTTTTGTAGTCCAAGATCTTCTGAAATAGGAATGGGAATGTGTATTTTGGCATTAGATATGAAAACTGAAATTTGCCTAGTGAAGGAATATGGTTGCAAAATATATAGGAGGTCAAAATACTTTGTGAAAGGAAATATATTTCGATCTGAAATCTTTTTTCCCGAATGCTTAAAAATCCATTTACTAAAGAAAATAGAAACAATAATAATATAAATTACCTTCTGAGTTTATAATCCATAAATCCGTTTACTTTTATGTATGATGTATTTGTAAGATATTGCAACATTTTTATATGTATGTAGTTTTTCCATGTAAATGGAAAAATTTTAACTTATTCACATTACAATTTAGGATACAAAATTTCTTCTTTATTTTATACTAGTAAGCTGAAGAAACTCAAGCAAAAGGTGACATAAAAATAAACTGTTGTTTTATTTTATATTGAAAACAAAATATAAAACTGAATTGTTTTCCTATTTGAAAAAGTACCTCAACATAAAGTACTATTATTAACAGCATGTAAACATAGCCTTAAAAAACAAATACTACATTTGAGCTTCCAAAATTAACTAAAAAATTTTTATTTTTTACAAACCTAATCGACTGATTTACAAATATAATAACATTTGTATAGTGCTGGACGTTATAAATTAAATTAGAAGTGATAAATTAAGGGTTGGCCCAGTGAAGTATCATTTAGTGTGAAACAATTATTTATTAATTTAAGTAAGGTTAAATTAACTTCTTAAAACTTTTCTTGAGGAAATATGAATGGGAACTCCAAGTATGAATATGGATTATTACATAACAATTACTGGTAATTAAATGCTAAAAATATTTAAACTTTTTATTTTTTGATATTCCAAATTATGAAACTAAGAATTTTGCTCTAAATTATTGTTTGGTAAAACAATACATTTTGTACAATATAATCTCTTATTTCTTTGTCAGAGATTAGTATATAGCACGTATGTAATTTTATTCATGATCATAAGTATATTGATAAAAAAATACCTGAATAATACGAATATATTTTTCTTGCATATAACATAAGTTTCTTAATACTGTTTTTCTACGCTTCTGTCAAACAGGTTGATGACAACCAATGGCATAAAATTGATCTGAGTGTTTTCCAAGACAGAGTCGTTCTATACATGGACTGCGAAAAGCAATCTTCGATGGCAATTGATCTCAGAGGTCCAATAGACGTTAACGGTGATATAATGATTGCTAAGTATCAAGACGATAGTGATACTGTACCGGTAAGTTTTTGTCATTAAACTACATATTTTATTAGTGCATGTCCTAAAGTTATTATCGTTCTCTATTATATTTTCTTTGATATTGCTCTTTTAGTTAGAACTGCAGTGGATGGTAATGAGTTGTGATCCCACGAGACCTGAGAGAGAAACTTGTGATGAACTACCAGTAAGGCGTTTTAAATATTAAATAATTTCAATATTTAGGTTTTGAACTATGCTTAACATTATTGAGGGAACCTGTAGGCTCACAAATTAAACTTTATCAATTAATTAAAATTTGAAAGAAAAAATTTATTTTAGGTATTCTAATTTTATTCACTTTTAATTCAAATTTATGTTAATAAGTCAATGTTGCGCGATTTAAAAATGCATTTTGAGTTTTTTGATAAATAGTACGCAAGCTGTACAGGTAGTAATGATCTATTAACTGAAAATAACCCCAAAAAATATCCCCAAGTGTTTGAAATATGAGAACTTGCCTCAAAAATGACGCGAAAATTATTTTGCAACGCTAATAAAATTTATAAATTAGTACTGGAATAATTTTGCTTTAAATTATCAGTTCACTTCAGGATTAATGCTGATCAAAAAGTAATCGCAAATTTTTTCACGAGCAAACAACGGCATGAGGACCAAAATCATAATGGATTATGCTGTTAATGAATACTAAATAATTCCTGTATAATGACACTGCAAAAAGTCCCAAAATGGTCTTTATTAAAAATTTATAAACTAAGAAATATACTTTAAAAATTTAAAGAGACAAACTTGGCGATAAATATTGAAGTTAAATGAAATTTTAGCACAACTTAAATATCCCCAAACTTCTCTTTACAGGTTACCTGTAAACATACATTCGTAGAAAATAACCTAAAAAGTGTTTTTTTTCCAGAATGTAATCGTTATAAAACTAAGAAGTCATTAAATTTAGTGCACATATTTTACCTATACTTTATCTCAAAATGGCTAAAAAGATTAAAATGTGATCAAATAATTAATTTACTTAATATGAGGCCGCGTATCCGGTTTAGTGGTTTGTGACACTTGCTATTGTGCCGTAGGACCTGGGTTCAAATCCGGCGAAGGCATGGATGATTGTAAATATATAGTGCCTTCGCTGCATGGAGCACTCTAAATATTCGTCGAGCCGCAAGTCCATTTATGAGGTTGGGGGAAAGAAAGATGGGGACGTCTTTGACGTCTCCCAGGGTGTTCTCCCTCAAAATTTGGATAGATTTAAGCCAAACCGTTCTGTGCTCAAAGCTACAGCTAAAAAAAGGCGTACAATTTAACTCTTTGCAATGATGAATTTCGTGGGTCTGGATCTTGCCTTTGCCTATCAGGTGACATCAGCAACACCAACTTAATATGAGAGCAGTGAATAAAATGTATGTATGTTAAGCAAAATATCTGAGTTGCTTCAATTAAAAGGCGACATAACTTTAAAAGCCAGGTATTAGTTCAAAGTATATCTTTTAATTCTGTCAATGTATTTAAGAACTACTTAAATGTATTTTCTGTTCATTATAAGGTTATAATGCTATGTATTTTAAAGCAGCTTATTATTGGTCTTCGTAAGTTCCACCATCTCTCTAAATCTTGAGTAAAATTGAGCAATTTTGAATTTCTTATATTACGGTAATATTCTAGTATTAAAAAGCATTTTACATCGATCTTTTTAGAGATATTCTTGATTCCAAAGATTTACAATCCATCCCAAAAAATTATGAAGTATTTATTTTTAAGGATTTTGAAAAAATCAAAATCAAAATGACTTTAACTTGATAATAATTCATTATAAAATTTATCCTACACTCTACAAAGAAATGAAATAAAATGGTTAATCCCAAATAAAATAACATAGTAATATTAGAAATTTTTTGAAAGTTGGTGCCCCAAAAGTTTAAAAAATCTCAAATTATACAAATTTCAAACGATTGATGTCTATGAGTGACTTAATATACACCCCTTATTTCATATAATGCTAATTGTATCTAAGCTACTACGAAATTAGCTGCTGAAATCCGCTCTATTGTCAGTAGATGTGAGAGTTCATTGGTTTAACATCAAACCAAGAAGATATAAGAAATTACAGCAGTCGGCGTGTAGAAATTATTTTGAATTAAAAGGAAAAACGACATATACGCTGGGGAAAATCGATTTGGAAGACCACAAGTAATAAAGATAATAGGGAAAATTAAATAAATAGCTTTCATAGAGAGAAAATATCAATTGTGGAATAACCATGGTTTCAACATTAAATATTACAAAAAAAAAAATTCACAAAAGATTCAGTGAAACATCATGATACATTGTCCATAAAAATATATTGCGTGAACGGCTTTAAAAGTATCATGAAGAAAAATGACATCTGTAGGGCTCAAATCCCATACAATAATGATAATTATTGGTTTGATGCAGAAACATCCGGGCGGCCGAGCGGTCTAGGCATCGGATAATGGCTAGCGTGTCATGAGTTCGATCCTAGCACCATTAAAGACCCGCCGTGTAGGGGAGCGATGCACGTTAAATCTTTCGAGAGCTCAAACGTCCTCCCGTGGTGTGGTGCGAACCGTGGTCAATTGACCATGGTTCAAAATTACGCAGACCGTCGCCAAAAGCCCTCGTGTTGCTAATTAGTGCGACGTTAATATTCTCTCACTCTCACGCAGAAAAATCCGACATTTTTTCAACAAATTTTATTTAACAAATCAATAACAATATTTGACAAAAAAACATGTGTAAACGATTATTCGAGAGCGTAATCACCGTCTACTTCAATGACTGCTTAACATTTGCTTGGCAGACGGTCAATTCCACGAGCGAAAAAGACACGATTTTTAGAGGCAATCCACGCTTTGACATCGGCCACCAAGTCATCCGATCGTCGGTTCCGAGCCTGATCGTCGAAATCGGATGGCCGACCTCTCCCTGGCTTATTCTCTAATCTGGTTATAACCTGATTTGAAACGGGCAAACCACTCCCTACACTGACTTTCGCTGATTGTTCCTTTGCCAAAAAGTTCGTTGAGATCGCGAAATGATTGAGCTGCTTTCCATCCTTTCTCGAAGTGGTAGAGCATAGTATGGCAAATTTGACAATGGTTTTCGACACACATTTTTCTAAAACAATAGAGAAGATTATTTTTACACAAAAATAATAAAAAAAAAACGCTGCTTTTCACTGATGAAAAGCGTGCTCATATAAACGCCGGATAATTATACATCAACCCAATAGTTTTCAGTGCTATTCGCTAATGAAAAAAAAAATAAACTTTTTGGACAGGATACGCAACTGGCACGATCTGAGCAAAAACACAAGGAAGTTTTATAGAAGGTAGCAAGACGGTCAATCTGTTCTCTTATGGGTAGATATCACATACAATGGGCAACCCCTGTTGTAGCTTTCTTAAATGAAGCTATAACTTGTAAGATTTCATACATATTTTATATCTTTTCAATAAAAAGCATTTTTCAGCAGTGACGTCATAAGATTTCTTGAAGCCCTGGGCTTCTATTCACCTTTGACTCATTTAAGCAGACAGTATATAGCAGGTGTTGGCAACCTCTTTGCTGTGGCTTACCGTGCTTTACGTACACACATGAAATTTGATTTACAAGTACCTCAAACTATACATAACAAAAGTTGGTATGGGTTTTGCGATAACATGATCGGTATTTGTACAATAGATCTTTTTATGAATGCGTATTGAAAATTCATTAAAAAATGTGCAAATTCTGAGTTTAATTATTTTTTAAAAAATAAGTATTGCTTTGATTCAAAAATCCGTACCAACTTTTGTTACGTGTTGTCAAAGCATTAGGCTCAATAGAAAAAAAGTCTTAGCATTTTAAATGAAGACAGACTAGTTATTTTATCTTTCCGAGATAAGTAAGTATAAAGTTTTGATTTGCCATAGGGATGTGAATAAAAACGAACGCAGAAGCTATAATAATTCTGTGTTTTTTTTAGTTTACAGCTTTCAAATTTTGCCAGGTTATAGAAAAGTATATACAGAATAATTTAAGCTAAAAAGATTAAATTTGATTTTTTGACCGATTTTTGTCGATTGAATCGTACTGTGTCCGCATAAATAAAAAATAAATTAATGTTTTAATGCGTACCTTGTTCTCTGCAGCACTCTGCTTTATATTGCAATATCAGGGATATAATGTGCGACTTTCAATTTGAAACGATTCTGAATAATTTTGTAAAACAGCTTCTTTGTGGACTCAAAATACTTTTCATAAGATAAAAGATTTATTCACATGGGTATGTTGAACCAAAAGTGGAAAGCAGAGTACATGCCTTTATCTCTCTTCAAACAATTAAATCTCTCCAGCAATGACATTCATAAATTTGCAAAATAGCTGAAGCTTTAACTTACAAATTTTTTCGTAATTCCGTAAATGTCCATAATTTTGAAGATTTTTGTCAAATATCAACTTCCATTCACTCAAAAATTGACAAATTGGTAGAGTATTGTAGAGTACCACCGAAAATTGTGCCACGTACCAAATATGGCACGTACGTATATGGCGTTGCCAACCCCTGATCCAAAAATGTTGTACAAAACTCTTGGTAACCTGTAATATTTCTCCCAAACCATGGAACAACCTTAGACCTGGAAAAAAATTTGACGATGTGGTCGTGGTAGACAAGTGGTCAAGGTACCGGACTCATGGCTGGCGTGTCATGAGTTCGAGCCCAGTACCACTGAAGACCCGCCATGTAGGGGAGCGATGCATGTTAAATCTGTCGAGAGCTCAAGCGTCCTCCCATTGGTGCGGTAGTTAAGAGAGGGGGTGCCAGCTCAGGTGTCGTCTTCGTCACTTGACCATGGTTCAAAATTACGAGGTCCATCGCCAAAAGTCCTCGTGTAGCTGAGCAGTGAGACGCGCGCGTTAATATTCTCTCTCTCAATATTTGATGATTAAAATTATTTAGATGGTTTTATTGAGGCCGAGTAGAAGCTTCATACAGAGGCCAGGGCTCTGCGTTGGTCCCTGTTGGCCCATACCTTAAAATGTTCTTGCCTTCAAGTAGCCCAAACTGAGTACTGCAACAAGGAACAATGCCCTCATCCGCAACTCAAAATTTCACAAGAAAGACTTCTTGAATCAAAGAACGTTATACTGTTCTCGGTAAGCATTCTTTCAATCCATACCAGAACCATATGAAGCATTTTTAAAGAAAAGGCTATGAAAATAAGATGCAATATATTCTTTTTGAATGATTTGAAGAAGATTGAATAATGGGCATGGGACAGAAAGGGTGAACAAACGTTACAAAAGTTGGTACTTAAGTAGAAAATCACATATTTGAGATAATTAGATAAAATGGAATATTTACGAAATATTAAATATGTGTGGTGTATGTGCACACATTGTCGTAAAGATGAAAAGTTTTCTAAACTTCTGGGATACACATTATTTTATCAATGCATCGTATATCTTCCTTTATTTGTTACAATTCAATTTGTTAATTGTTTATTTTTATTTATATTCTGAACTGAACTCAGTGGCACAACAGCCGATGAGGGTCAAGGCCTACTGTGTCTATCTCTGTTTACGTGTCCTTAGGCACTGGGATGCATGTGCAGATGTTTCGGTCAAGTGGTCAGTCTGTTGCGAAACCCCAGTGTTTTGTTCCCAAGCAAGCTTGGTGCTCATTTATTGACCCACTGTTTATATTCTAATTCAATAAATCATTACATTTTGTAACCAATTACTCCTTTTTAGACACATCATTATAAAGAATTTCACTTATCTAAAGTTTTGTGACTGGATGTAAATTATTGATATTAATTATTTAGCGAAAAATTGAGAAGGTGGCATCGAGTATTCATAAACGAAAAAAAAAATTCATATATTACAAAGATTTAATTCATATATAACTAAATATGATAAATCCATAAATATTTATGAAATCCTTCGTTCCTATTAGACATTTGTGTGCATATATGTAACAAATAAACTACAGAAATTTATTTGAACTTTAAACTTTAGCTGCTTAGAATAATGTGTTTATTCTACACACACACACACACACACCACACACGATGTTCTTTTAATTCTTTCATAAATGCTTGTTTAGCAAATTCCGCTTTTCAGATTAAAAATTCCATTACTTGTGTACATTTCGGTTAAATATACTCATTCGAATGAAAAAATTCTATTACCTACCTCGATAAAAGTATTATAACACGTTTAGATTAAATTAAAATAGGGGAAACAAAGAACTAGTATTGTCTTAAACATTTACTAAGCAATACATGTTTAAGGCAATACTAGATAATAAAATTATTCGAGACTTTGTGTTTAATTAATACAGAATGAAAATGCATATTTCATTCTCGACGAAATAAAAGACGAAAATTAATTTATTAATATTTACTTCTATTGATTAAATTAAGGAATCTATATGTATTTGAAAAATGATAAACTATTTATCTATTCCTTCAAATTATGTTTATTGCAACTTTTGTATAATGGTACAAATGTATACACTTTTTGTAGAAGATTATGTAGAGCTAATAGAATAATTTTTGTTACCTCAAGGATTAATATACTTATTTAAATAATAAATTGTAATCCCATTTATGAAAGAATCAGACATATTTTTTACAAAGCTAATTTCAAAGAGAGACCTAATTTTTTTTAATGAGACTCAAATGAGACTACCTATGCAACTGACAAAGAATAAATCGTTTTTGAATTATATGTATAAAAACATCTTAAAATATTTATAATAAATTATTTTCTGAGATGTTTTTCCTTGTTTAAATCATATTGTTCATCCATCTTTTATGAATTGTGCGTTTTTTACAGCCAAGAAGAAAAAGCCTTTGATGATAAATGCCAATATGTCCACCTGGGGCACCCGGTTTAAATGGAACAGAGGTGACTATATCATATTACAATTTGTAGTAAAATATGTTGTTAAAGTTCTTTTTTCTTTAAAACAATACTAGCATTATTCGAATTTACAGAATGAAAATGCATATTTATTCTCGAACATTAAATTTAATTTATTAATATTTACTTCTATTGATTAAATTAAGGAATCTATATGTATTTGAAAAATGATAAACTATTTATCTATTCCTTCAAATTATGTTTATTGCAACTTTTGTATAATGGTACAAATGTATACACTTTTTGTAGAAGGATTATGTAGAGCTAATAGAATAATTTTTGTTACCTCAAGGATTAATATACTTATTTAAATAATAAATTGTAATCCCATTTATGAAAGAATCAGACATATTTTTTACAAAGCTAATTTCAAAGAGAGACCTAATTTTTTTTAATGAGACTCAAATGAGACTACCTATGCAACTGACAAAGAATAAATCGTTTTTGAATTATATGTATAAAAACATCTTAAAATATTTATAATAAATTATTTTCTGAGATGTTTTTCCTTGTTTAAATCATATTGTTCATCCATCTTTTATGAAATTGTGCGTTTTTTACAGCCAAAGAAGAAAAAGCCTCTTGATGATAAATGCCCAATATGTCCACCTGGGGCACCCGGTTTAAATGGAACAGAGGTGACTATATCATATTACAATTTGTAGTAAAAATATGTTGTAAAAAGTTCTTTTTTCTTGTAGACAATACAAATATGACTTCAGAAACATAACAAATAGCTTTTTAAAGTTTTTAATTTTTTGAAAACAGTAAAAAAGTAATTTTGTGTAAGGAAATTAGAAAAAAAAGCAAATAAATCAAAATGTATACAATAATGAATTTAAAAGCATGTTTATGTAAAGAATGTTACCCTTTAAAAACAGGAAAAAATCACGTACTACTTGAGTCGAAAAATTCCCGAAATGGTCCCTTACATTCACGCAGGTATTCGTTGGTGGGGAAATATCTATTTTAGGGGTTGTCAGCCAGTAATAAGGAAAACACACAACCATCTGGAATTAATTTCTTGTGCTGTTGGACTTAGTTGCAGATCATTTCTGACAAACCAAATTTTTCATTCGTCGAATTTTGCACTGTCGTTTGGAGCAGCATGTAAACATCAAATTTTGTATTTTGTTTGAGAAACCCCTTCTGAGATGCTCGAGAAGCTGAAAAAGGAAGCACCCGGAAACGATTCCAGTCCCAGAGGATTTTTACCTGTTTCCATGGCTGAAAATGAAATTAAATGAACATCGTTTGGGGGATTCAGATGATGTGATCCAAAATAAGACGAAGCAACTGAAGGACCTCTCAAAAAATGGATTCAGGAGTGTTTTAAACAGCTATGCGAACGCTGCCACAAGTGTGGGAATGCAGGGGAACAGTATTTTGAAAGCCAATAAAATTAAATTACCGTTCTATTTTTCAATAATTTGTAATTGACTTATTCCGCGAACTTTTTTGACCCTACCATGTATATCATATTTAAATGCTTAAGTATTTGTTTAAATGAGTATCTAGAGAAAATCAGATTATTTCTAAAGAGTGAATAATTTAATACTTTTATCTATGAAATATATAGAAATTAGGCTTTTTAGATATAATTTGATCTGGGGATCTTTATGAAATGAAAAAAATATCTGTTATATTTATCAAATCAGTCAATACGTTTCTTAGATATAGATTGCGATAGAGATATACTATACGAAAGTCTAATCCTAGCTTATTTCCAGATATTTTTAAATATGTATATTGAAAAAAAAAATTTAAATGCTCACATCTGAGAGACAGACTCACAAAATGTCTCAGGAACCATTTATTCAAAAACCATTCTTCAATTGATATCAAAACAATATAAAATTCTTCACTTCATTATAAAAAAAAAACCCAGAAAAAAAATTACAAAAAATACGGTATTTTTAATTATTTTTCTTAGAACGTAATTGAAAAATTTCTAATTACAGAAACTTCGAAATTAATTTTTATTCTGTTTTTGTATTTTCAATAAATAATATGATTTTGATTCAGACTTATCAAGATTATTAGTAATATGGCGTTATAATTAGTTATTCAAAAAATTTAATTAAGGTTTCCTTAACAGTCGAATAAAAAAAATAAAGCACAATAAAGCAAAAATCTCTCTAGAACTAATAAATGTTTTCCAACAGAAAATTTTTAATTTTAAATATTTTTTTTAATTTATAAAATTGAGATTTTGTTTGCTTTTATTTTTCGTAAATTATGTTTATGAGTCAGATCTGTGAAACACATTGCTGTAGAATTCATTTGATAATTGAATATATATATTACACTTCATTTTAAATTAAAATGCACATGTCAGTCTTAAAATTTATTTTACTATTTTTACAATTTTCATAATATAATATTTGGTATTTTTTTATCCATTATCATGACTAATCTCACAATTTTTAAATCATTCAATCTCATCTCATATTTTTTCAAATATTTCTAAATTTAAGGGCTTACCTGGACCTCCTGGTGTACCCGGGCTTCCAGGTGAACGCGGACCTCAAGGGTTGCCAGGAATTCAAGGACCAAGAGGAGTGACTGGAGAATCAGGGATACCAGTAAGTATCACTCATTAAAAACTAAACATTTTAAGTTACTGAGTTCTATTTGGAACTGTTGCGTAGTTTGATGATTAAATAAAAAAATCCACGAATGAAGATGACATATTAAAGTCTCTTCAAATGCTTTTAATAATATAAAATATATTTATATACAGTCAGTTAACATTTATTTTAATATAATCATGAATGCTTAGTGAAAACAAGTTACACGTATGTAGGTATTGCAGATTTTTAGAACGTAAATATTTTAATTGTGAATGTTTGATGACTTCGGGGCGAAAGAGACGGATGTCTAGTACTGTTTGTGAATTACATAACCATGCGTCAGTGTGCATGTTCGAAACCTTTAATTTAAAGAACCGTATTTATTCGGATCTCAGCCGCCATCAATTCTAACCACACCCTTAAGTCTCTACAAATTTTTATGAAAAAATAAAAAAATAGTGCAAAATTATTTATTGATATATTCGATATTTACGAAATAAAAAAAGAACTAATAAGAAGTAAATAATTGTAATTTACTAGAATTAAAAAACTTTTAAATACGTACACGAATCTATCATTTCTTTAACCGCTAGTTTTATGTTAAATTTCTTCCATCCAACGAATTTTGCCGCTTTTGATTCTAAGCCACACCTGATTTTCAGTAGCATTAGCATTAGAAAAAAGTGTGGCTTAGAATCGAAATTAAAGAGTGTGTGAAACAGGAACTAAAAAGGATATCCATAACGATTTCCGATTTTTCAGGGATTGGCATACTTTTACAAAACAGTTTAATTCGTATTAGAGAGGTACCATATTGTCCTTTGTCCAGTGATCCACATACTTTCCATTGCATCTGCAAAAAGTACAATACATTTCGAATACTTTTTTTTGGAAAATACAACCGATACCCATCAAATGTTATGTTCTGTTTATGAAGTATCATCACAGTGCAGTATCAATATAAATATGATAGAAAAAAGGATGATAATGTAATACATTTTGATCAAATTCTGTATAAATTTAGTTGTTTTGAAGAATTTAATCTAAAACAATCTCATAAAAGTTTTTCATAAATCACGTGCTTCTACACATAGTCACCTCCATTATAAACAAAATACATGTTGTAGTTTTGAGTATCTTTGAGAAATATGGACTTGGTTGTTTAGGTAATAACATACAAAATTGATGATCAAGTTCATTCACAAAAGCGTTGTGCAATTATTGACAAAAAGTATGTTTATCACTGCAAATGAATTTTAATTAAAATGGAAATGCAGGTCACTTTGATAACTACGTGGGCAATTCGGAAATTAACCACCGTTTGGGCGTGGCGCTGGAAATACGGTTTGGAGCACCCTCAATCGAATGCACGAGCAATCTCTGATTCAGTTAGTTTCCAGTTGGTGAGTTAGAGTGTCGTAGAGTCAAAAGTTTGCTAGTTATAACGTGACAAAATGAGTGCCGCCATAGAAAATCCCGCTAAATGTGAGGTGCGAGGATTGATAAGATTTCTCTTTGGAGCCAAAAAAATTGTTAGCAGTGGATATCCATAGTGAATAGTGAGCCGTATACGGATCAAATATTATTATTGAAGGTGTAATGCGTCAATGGATACGCTTTTTCAAGGACGGAAGAACAAACATCCATGAGGAATCATGAAGTGGAACGCTGTTTGTAGTGAGTGCTGATCTCATCCGATTACCATCTAATCACTGCAATGAAGAAGGGGCTTGGAGGACAGCATTTCGCTGACGAAGAGGAACTTAAAAACGCTAGGCACATTGGCTTAAATCTTAGGCGTCCGCTTTTTATGCAGAAGGAATTAGTAAATTGGTAAAACGGAACAACAAGTGCTTGAATAATGGGGGAGACTATGTAGAAAAATAGGAGAGAGTTGTACCTTTGATATGTAAATAAATTTTTTCCCCTCTGTCCTAGTTAGTTTTTTTATAGCGATTCGGAGATTGCTTTCCGAACTGCCCTCGTACATTCATATTTTCAGCAGTTTCTTGAACATATTCATTCATTCAATGAATGATGAAACTGCCGAATCAGCCACTGGTCCGCCAAACTTTGAAAAATCGCTAATTTGGCGCGTTTTTGCGTGTTGTGTTTTGGAATAGCAACCCTACCTCAACACGATCCGACTTCTCTCTCACTGATACAAAAATCAAAAGGGTTCCCTGATTTGGCGCACTTATATATTTGGCGAGAAAACCCTTGGCGGGATAAGTGACCGATTCGACAATTCATGCCAATGCATTTATTGTGTATTTTTCAATGTAGTATTTAAAAAATTCTTAATTTATTCGAAATTTTCCTAGATATTACTTAGACAACGTTATGCATGAATTATTAGATATATTTCACTGTGCATTATAAGCGATGAAACCACTTAAAAATAAATAATTACCATCGATTTAAAACGCTAGAAGCAGAAGTTTAATGAACGTCTAGTTGAATCTATTAAACTAAGTATGCATCTTAATAAACTCAGCCTAACTAAAGCTAATCTTAGCTTTAAGAAATTCCATTTTAATTTGAAAACATTTTACCTCTTACAAAAGATTGCATTGTCCTTTGAGAGAAAAAAAGCTTATTACATTTTTTAGCAATTAAGATTCTTTTCAGAAGAATAAAATTTGCCTCGAAAGAATGCCAAGGTTATTTCTGGCTTTTTTATGTCTTTGTTTATTCCATAATGAGAAAATGGCTTGCAAATTAAAATAACCCGGTATCCTATTAACTCAACTATAACCATTAGTTACAAACCTTGGCTTATAATTAATATTCTGGTGTGCAAGGTAAAATGTCTTTATAATATTTAAAAAAATATATTATTTTCTGAAAAAAGAAAAGTTTATGAATATATATCTTAAATTATCTTAATTCTTTCTTTTGAAAGTACTTACAATTTTTAGTTTATTAATTGTCGCAGTGTACGGTAATGATAGAAAATTTTGAACATTGCTTTTAAAAATTACTATAGCACTGAAAATGAGTTAATACATACATTTGATTAAAAGAAAACGTAACAAAATTTTTGATTTAAGAAATTAGAAAGAATACCTTGAAAACAATGTTAAGGAAGATATTAAGCTGTTTAGAATATTGTATTTCATTAAACTGTATTGATAATAAATGTGGAAAGTATATTGAATTTACTTAAGAGTAAGAATATATATATATATGCATTTTTTGTTGCATTATCATTGTACATACATTCAATCTCTGGGGTAACTGTATTCCGACGTAATCGCGAGCTATTAAGATGGTAATATTCAAGTTGAGCCGTAAGTTTGTATCCTAATTCCATTAAAGCACAACCTTTACAAATTGAAACAGTTGAGGGAAGCATACAAAAGGCCTGTAATATGCTCCTTTAGTAGACCTCAATACAGCATACAAATAATTAGCATTGTAGGTCGCATGCCATATGCACTAGTAGTGCCACTTATAAGCTCTGCGTACAGGGAGAACACGTATTATTCTGATTTTAATTAATAGAATTGCATTTTACCTATTGTTTTGCATAAGGAGTTTCAGAACACCTTACCCAATAATATGAGAGTTAATCGAGCACATTTCTGAGTTGATCCACAGGCAGAAATATGATTTATATTCTTCGAGAAATTGATGCTCGTGTTTATGAAGTCAAGTCTGAGTGAAGTGAATACACATCATTGGTTGAGTGCAGTGTAAACGAATCAATCGACATCAATAATTACTCTAGTCTCATCATATAGATAGACAATGGCATGTTCTAGATATATTAATAGGCATATTGAAATAGGTATGTTGGATAAATGTGTTATATGTAGAGAGGATATGTATGTTTGGCTATGACGGATCACACTGCAATATCGAGAACTCTGGTGCAATGGTTCTTAAACTATGGTCCGCGAATCTCTGGGAGTCCCTAGCACCTTTCGAAGGTGGTCCGCCAAGGCTTTTCATTTAATGCTTATATTTCTCTCTTTTGCAAACTCTGAAAGGCTTCGTGAAAAATGATGTGCTATCCTAGACTAAATCCCTAATTTGACCCAATGAAAAAACTAATAAAACAAGTATTTCGATAAGAATATAAATTCAATATTTATTGTTTGCAATTACATAGCCGTTACTAAAACATGATATTTTTAAAAAAATAGTAGAAGCCGTCTGTGGAAAGCATGGAACCGGAATTCAGACTACAGATTTTAAATATGACACCTGATATAACAGCACTTGTAAGAGAAATGAATTCTCATTAAAATTTTTAATTAATACTGTGAAATAAATTTATTTATTTGAAATTACGAGGGGTGATCCATAAAAAAAGGTTACCAGTCTAATAAAAAAAATTATTCTTACTAAACAGAAAATACAAAATGGAATTTAGAGGTATACGTGCCTATCACATTTCGACATAATCACCAAGTCTATTTATCAGAACGCAGGACCTACTTGCTTACCCCCGTCTTGGGGAAAATCGGGACCTAGTCCATTGAGCCAGGTATCGAGGAATGTTTTCACAGAACTGTCTTGGAATATCGCAGCACGTCAGAAACGATATGCTGCCCGCTACCATAGCTCAGTCCCAGCTCTGACGAGATTTCACGCAAAGTTACCCGTCGAACATTTCCAATCATTTCTTAAATTCGTGTCGTGTTGATTTCTGTCATTGCAGAACTTGGCCAGCAGCTCCCTGTCATATTGCGATTTTCAATATTCTGTCTGCCTGATTGAAAAGAGTGACACCATTTCACTGCACGTTATCTGCTCATTGTATATGTGAACACATTCTTTGCCCATAAAAATTGAATCAAAGCTTGCAATTCCAAACGAGACCCATTTCCTAAGAGTCTTGCCATTTCAATAGCCCTGGACTGCTTGGGAACCAGGACTGCCTTTCAAACTGTTTGGGAAATTTCACTACCTACCCGCAAACCAGCTGTATGACAAATAGCGTCATCTGTCTCCACTTTGGGGGAACATTTCTCCACACTATGTAGTTTTTAAATGCTACAACTTGTAACCTTTTTTTCTGATCAATCTTCGTAATATTTTGCAATACTTTTGTATATAATTAGATGTTTACTGTTTTGTCAAAGGGGGGAGAAAAGAAGTATTAAAAAGTTGTATAAGTAGCAGAGGCAGCCTCTAGGACTATCGAGGAGCTTTTAAATCACTCTGCCATGTTTTGAATGTCAGGGAAGAGTGTTCAAAACCTTGGGGGTCCACGATGCCAGTCTCATGTAAAAAAGGGGCCGCGAAGATCGAAAATTTAAGAACCGTTGCTGTAGTGCAAGAATTTGGGTCTGTTACATAGCATTTTTGATTAATTTGTACCACTTCCCATCTTCTGCAGTAGAAGGAAATTTTCCTGCGGTTTCTATTGGTGCAATTATTTCTGAATGCACACAGCAGGCGCATACGGGTGCAAACGTGAAAAAACGAATGGCATGAAATGGTCTTTTTATGATCACATTTTATTTTTTTAAGGACGTATGTTAAAGAATTCCACCAATCCTAGTCCCATTTGAAATTAATAAAAATAATAATATGCTAAAGAATTTTGCTGAAGATGTTGGAGAATTTTGTGTGAATTCTTTTATTTATAAAATTAAAACTAATATTCCTGTTGTATATTTTTTCCACAGGGACTTCCAGGACCAATAGGACCACCAGGCCCCATTGGACCTCCTGGCAGATCTGTAAGTAAATTATATAAATTTTAGATGCATCATTTATTTCAGGAATTTACTCATGGAATGTTTTTTTACAAGTACTTTTATTATTAAAACAGATTACAGAGATTCTAATATTTTCAAATTTTAAAAAAGTATAATATTTGAGAATAATAAACCAAACATATTCTTTATACATATGTTATGAAATGTTATCAGAGAGTACTATTATAGAAATTTGTGTTTTTAGAAATATCCTTTTTTCAAATGAAAGGATTTTTGAAGTGCAAAATGTTTTTACATACACTATGGTAACATTTTTATTGACAAAAGCCAACAGACATACTTTTATAAGTTGAAAAGATATAATTAATACATATGATACTTTATATAGAACAAAACGCGTTATTTAAAATTGTCCATAACTCTTTAAATCAGGGGTGACCAACCTTTTTGAAAAGAGTGCCACTATTTGATAAAAAAATTATGCGTGCCACTTTCAACTTTTCTAACAAGGGGGGGGATGAGAAAATGACAATAGGCTACTTATAATCTTTTTATGGGATTTTTACGCAAACAGCACATATTTTAATGCAAGTCTGAGTGGTGAAATTTAAAAATAATATAATAAATAAAACGAAAGTACAAATTTAGGTTTTATTGTTAGTAAATTTTTTAAAGGTTCAATCAGTTAAGTTAGGTATAAAGTAAAAATGAATGGCTTCAAACATTTAATTCTAAATAATTATTAAATAATCAATACTTATGCATGGTTTTTGTATCAGTGTTTTTTTACCAGTGTCATCTATTTTAGGATTAGCTTTTGAAGATCCTAACAAAATTATGTTGTTTTAGGTACAAATCAGCTTGTTTTCAGCGATATTTTGATTTTATGTTTATAATAGAAAACATTTTTATTTACAAACATATGTTGGTCCGAATTCTGAAGGTTTTTTTTGTTTGTCTAAGACAACGACATTTTAATAAAACTGTAGAAAAAAATTATTTATTATTATCTTTTCAAATTTTTTAAATTTTTCTGTAAGTCTTCGCGTTCCACTGTTACAACTCCGATGTGCTACATTGTGGCAAGCGTACCGCGGATTGGCCACCCTTGTTTTAAATAGTATAAAATAATATCAAAATATTTTATTGATAATTTATTTGACCTACAAGACTAATTATTGTCTTTTCAATTTTGTATTTTTAGAAAAAGCATTAGGCAGATATTTTTTCCGTATAAGTATTCATGTTAGATATAGATAAATATCTTTCATGAAAATAAATACTCATAACATATAAAAAAATCTAGTTCTATAATTAAAAATTATCTCAAAAATGAATCATGAAAAGGTTACAATGCCTACTACTATAGCAAATTCTTACACTCATTGTCTTGTTGTTGTTTCAAATCCTCTTGGAGCAGGAAACCCTTCAACAAGTTCATTTGACCTTTCCGTAAAAGAATGTCACAAACCAGGTCTTGATCTCTAAATAACTGTCCCAGGGAAATGCCCCAGCAGTCCAGAAGATGAGCAGGAGAAGCAGAGAGAGAGCAGGGACAGGTAAAGAAAGACTTTACGCCCTGCACAAAGTTCATACCACGCAGGTGACCGCTTCTAAAGTGCACCAAGTCTGTCTGAAGAGCCCTGGATCTCCTGCATTGTAGAGATAGACCAGGACTCTCTCTCTTAGCTGCGTACCAGTGGTGAGCAGGAAGGTTTCGCCACATCAGATTCATTTTAGCTTTGTGGAGGGAATGAATTTCAGAATGGCTCAAGAGTGGGGAACTGGGGTTAGGGAGATCACAACTCTTACCAGCCAGATCATCAGCAGCCTCGTTCCCAGGCACACCCATATGCAACGGTATCCACTGGAGACACACTTGTTTCCTCTGACTAAGCCTAGCCGCTTTGGAAAAAATATCTAGACCATTACTGTCCATAATCTTTGACCAAGTCTTCAAATATTGGATGGAGCTCCTGCTGTCTGTCAGGATATAGATACTGTCCTTATTAGAAATGAGAGCATGATCGAGAGCACCACTGATAGCAATGAGTTCCGATGTAAGGACGGAACAGGGATCAGAATCACGAGGCTGATTTTAACATTACTCCCGGGAGTGTTACTAAATATATCACTCCCTACTCTACCCTTATCCGAACGACTACTATATGTGTAAATAATCAAGGCTTGTGATCGGGTATGTCATTCCAAGTGCCAGCTGTCTTAGTAATTCCGGATGGCTGCTATGCAGACTACTATTTTTAGATGTTGTTTGATATGAAATTATCACCAAGTTAAATATCCATGTATGCAAATAAGCATTGCTATGTGAGCAGAAATATAGTGGATAGAAGTGTAGACATAAGAAACTTGATGCGTAAAGATTCTGATAAAGTTAAAACTAGACTGAGAAAACATGAAGTGTGATTAGAGGGGAACGACTCAGCATAGAGATTCTTAAGTCCATTTAAAGATATTTGAAAAACGTATTCAAGTCTAAATGGAAGGATATTTCACTTAATGATTACAAGAAGAGAAATATTATTATAATTTATATTTTCTTCAGGATTCAGTAAGGAAAACTTGGTACAAGATCATTTTGAAAATTTTATTCAAATTGAAAATAGAAACTATAAATTTGTTGCCATATTTGTTGTTACTTTGGATCTAATTAGGTCTCAGAGTTCAACGACGTAAGAATATTGTTTCTGAAGTTTGTATGCAATTTTTATTTTAGACTGCTTCAATTAGCTCAAATTATCCAATTTTTTTTTAAAAAATAAAATTTCTCAATTAATTTTATAAGAATGTTTCTTAAATACTATGCAATATGCATATTTACTCACTCATCATGGGATCTTCAAAACTATTAGATCTACAGACTTGAATAGGTTATGTTGCTTTTGTTGAAAAGAGATCCACTGAGAAAGGGTTTAACAGAAATCAAATCCCAAGGGGGCTTACGAGGGATTAGGAGGAGTTAAAGATAAACATTAAAATTTTTGAACTATTAGACCTACGTATTTGAAATTTGTCTTGCGTGTTTCTTTTGTTGAGTAGAGAAACAGACTTCAATTTTAGAAATTCAAGTTCTTTTTTTAAAGCAAAAGGCGAGGACAGTACGAAAGCTTGTGACGATTCTATCCCCGCACCTTTTCACTAATAGTCCTCTTGGGGGAATTTCTGGTCTTTGAAAATTATTTCATTATAAAACTCCTCCTCGAAGAAGAAAACGTGATTATGTAAATTAAGACTACTATGTGTAGTCTAGGCTTTCAGGTTACAGAGAGAGATGGGATAAATTGCTATCGGAGTAGTGATTAATCAAATCGAATGTGAATCACGGATGTTTAATATTTGATAATGGAATTACTTAGGGTGGCGATTTGTCACTGGAGATTGAATATGGATTAAATTGTTCAGAAGTCTATTGCCTTGAGTTTGTGTAATAAGTCTTAAAGTCTTCTCATATCTTGCTTACCTCGTTAATTGTCTTCATATTATTTAATTGGGTGCATCTCTTAGCCTTGATCGATTGAATTTGGGTTGTGGTTAATATTGTGAATAAAAGATTGTGTTTAAATATGGCTAGTCTTCTTTCTAATCCTCCCACACCTTTAGGCGCGCCTTTGAGATCCTTACAAGCTTAATGGAAATACTTCTAGGTCAAGCGAAATACCCAGCGAAAAGGGCGGATAAGGCTAATGGATTAAATTCATGTGACGTCATAATCACATGATAATTTTAAACCACGTGTTTTTAGCCAATCAAGTTCAAAAACACATGTGATGTCATAGTCACGATAAATGCAATTATCTATTTTCAGCAAATCAGTTCATGCACTTCGTTGTTGCCAAATTACGCTTTTTACAGAAACTTTTTTTTAAAAAAATTAATATTTGTCACTTTATTTAAAAGTACATGTATAAAACAAGACTTTTTTTTCTTTAATTTTAAAATCTTTTTGCAGAAATTTATTTTTATAACTCTTGAGCATCTTTACCCAACTATGCAATTTGAAATTTTACTCAAGTTTTACAAATAGAATAAAAAGTACGAGCTAGTTTATTGTCCGTTTTGAATTCAATGTAGAACACGTGTTTATATTTATCATGTGACCGTCATGAATTTAGTCCATTGTGTTATATAATGGATATTGCCCTGAAGAACAAACAAAATTCTCATTCAGTTTTGAAGCAAGAAGTTTGATTTCCACTAGATTTTTTTTATACATATTTTTATGTTTACTCACGTATTTTAAACTATATATTCTATTATATTTAATTGTTTCTTAGAAAGTATTTATTAGAATCTTCATTTTTAAAAGTATTGTATTTAGTTTCATAATGTAAAACATTCTTACTAAAAATTATAATTGTTTTAAAAAATGAGATATATGCTATACTCATGCAAAAAGCATACTTTAGGAAGTTTTCTCCTGCTCATCTTTATAGCTACAATATTTAGTAAAAATATTTTAGTAAATGATTTTTAAAGAAAATAGAATGTTTGCAAGTATACAAAGCAGGACTCCTTGAATAAAGAAAATAGTTTCAGCAAAACGTAATGGCATAGTTTATTCGGAGAATCTTGTTTTAAATGAATAAGAAACAGGAATGGAAAAATTTTAAGAGCATGTTATTTAGATGAGACGAGAAAAACTCGGATGAGAAAAATATTTTACTTTTGAATGCAAAAGTTTTGTAAATGCAAATGAAATCCTTTGTTGTCTTTTCACTTTACTTCTTTAAAGTAAAGAAAAACCAAAGGAAATGCATATTTAAATATTCTTAGGACTGTGATCTCTTTGTAAACATTCTCTAAAATTTCAAAACCTACATATGCAAGATATTATATTCTGGGAATAAATAAAATCATTATAAAGAAAAATATTTCTTAATATTTGCAATAGCATTTAAATTTTTAACAATTTCTAATTACGTAAAATGAATTTAAATAACATTGTATTAGAGTTTCGTGAAGAAACCTTAAATACTGTGTTATGCATTTTCAATTACGAGTTTCTAATTTTTTTAATAGCATGTCTTTTTTATTTAGGGTTTGCCTGGATTGAGAGGAGATTTAGGACCACCTGGTGTTCCTGGAGTACCGGTATGATACCATTTGATTTGATTTGATATAGATTATATATATATATATATATATATATATATAATCTATATCAAATCTATATCAATCTATTTTATTAATATATATATATATATATATATATATATATATTAGATGAAAATAGAGATAAAAATATTCCATAAAAAAAAATACTTTCTAAAATACTTTTTTTCAAAACTTACGTTTCAAAGTTACGGCATCCAACTACGTTCGGAACCGTGATTTTGAAAAAGTGTACAAACAAATATTTTTTTAAATATTTATTGTTACTTAGAATAGAAAACACGAATTAAATAGTTTTAGGAATATTATTAAAAAATAAAAAGTTATTTAAATGCAATATTTTCTCAAAAAATGAACTTAGAATTATTTATTTTCAAAACCTTCCCTTTTATAGAAAATAATTCTATAATAATAATATTTTGAATATATATAGCTCAGGCCTCTGTACAGAGTCTGGACTGGTATGTTTGATATATTTCACTTAGAAGTGGATTTATTCATATTTTAATACATCAGAGTGGAGAAATTTTAACGAAAAAATCCCCTTATAATTATTTTAATTGGTAGTTATTCTGGAAATAATGCGAATTTTTACAAAATCTTAGTTCAGGCCCTTTGGAGAAGCACTAGCTATATATAAGCAAAATATTATTATTATCGAAGCATTTTTGAAAATAAATAGTTCTAAGTTCATTTTTTGCCAAAAAAAATTACATTTAAATAACTTTTTATTGTAATAATATTCTTAAAATAATTTTATACGTGTTTTGCAATCTAAGTGGCAGTAAATATTTATAAAAATATTCGTTGGTACGCTTTTTTGCAAAATCATGGTTCTGAACGTAGTCGGATACCCTAATTTATCTAAACAATTATTATGATAGATCTGTATTTATTATTTTGAATACATTTATGTTATTAATATTTGGGAGAACCGTAAAATCAGGTGAACTCCTATACTTTGAAGCTGCCTTTTTTTTCAATTTTTCGGTATATTCGTCGTATAACGGGCACTTCTTTTTTTACGAATGATTCTAAAATGTACGTGTGCAATGCTCTTGAAAATTTGTGTAAATTAAAACCTTGCAAAAGAAAAAAATTATTTGTATCCTAAAAAGAGAACCGTACTCCAAGTTAAAAAAAAATACGAGAACTGATTTTTTCAAAAATCTTTAATACACCTAACAGCTGGTGATATGATTTTCATCTTGATGAGAATGCTAAAACTTAATGATACTTTTAAAGTGACCTAATTGGATGATGAAGAGTTTTAAAACATTGCGAGAGCTCATTATAACTGCTTCATAAGAAATTCTTACAATAAAAGAACCGATTCTTAGGACACACTCTTAAGAAACTGAATGTGGCAAATAGATGAACGATCATAACAATCAAAAATCCTAAGCCATCTAAAAAAAAAGATTCATATAGTAAAAAGGAAAATGACCTTTTTTCCAATTTGGTGATTTCAGTTTTGCTTAGATGTGTGAAAAGTTAGGTGTAGTTTGTTTTGAGATCTGAATTTTTTTTACTTCTGTGTTTGACATTTGTCATACTTGTCTCTTATTTTTTTTTATAAATCAATTCAAAATTTCAAGATATAAAAAAACATTTTAGGCATGATTTTAACATTTTGTAATAATTGTAATAAATAAAATACCATAACTTTTCTTGGTTTCTGAAATATTTTCACATTTTGTTTCTATATTTAAAAAAAATCAACTTTGTTAGCTTGAAATACTTAAATGTTGATAAGAAAAAATAATTTAACTCAAATTAATTATAGGAATATTTGCATTGATCTCTGCCTATTACTTTGATGATTAAATTCAAATGAATGTAGAATTGAAAAAATAAGTAGGTTTCTTTTCAAGTCCCAAAATATTGATTGGAAATTATAATTTGCTCATATGAATAAATTGCAGCCTTGAAATATCCACGAATACAGTTTTATGCCTTGTCGAATCGTGCTTTTATCTTTGTTTTCTACAGCTTTGCTAAGTAATTAGCAAATACGTTATTTTTGCCATTTCATGATTATCAATACCTAAGCAAAAATTTAATAGGAAATCTTTACAACGTAAACAACATAAAAATTTTCTTAAAAAGCAAGAAAATGTTAATTTCTTTACCTTTTCAATAAAAAATATATATATATAAAGCATGAAAAGGGAAACATTTTTTTCAAATAGTCTGGTCATGATTTAACTATATTTATAAAAATATTTATAACATCTATTTTTTTTCAGGGTCTTAAGGGTGAAAAAGGAGACATAGGTTCATCAGGTGAACCAGGAACTCCTGTAAGTACGATTATTATTCATCAAATCTGTTTAACAGGTTTAATAATATGAAATGTTCAATTTTATGAATTATAAAAAGAGTGAATATACATTACATTTAATATAGATTAGCAAGTGAATATGCATTACATTTAATATACATTAGTAAGTGAATATGTATTAGCATTTAATTATATATATATATATTGCCTTTTGAATTCCAGATTAAACAATATACAATTTTAATTTAATATTTTTAATTAAAGACCAATCTGTCTATTTTGACTCACTTGCGATTTAACTTGAAAAATTAACAAGTTCATTGTATTCTACCGTTTCTTAAAAGTAATTAATTTTTCCTTTAATGATGTAGACTTTGCTTATTGCATTTTGCAAAAAAGTTTGTACACTGCAAACTATCAAATCTATTACACTTTAAGTATATTTTGTTGTGTTCATTTAAAAATGTTCAAATTTGATATCATAAATAATTGAAACTAAAAGCACACAGATCATTGTTTATTATTAATAAAATACAACTAAAAATAAATCGATATTTTTTAGATCCGTATATTCCGAAAGTCATTAAGTACTAAAATTTTTTAATAGGGATTTCCTGGTCCTATGGGACCTCGTGGTCCTCCAGGAGCTCCAGGGGATGCCGTTGTGGTAAGTATAAGTTTTTGTCAATTATCAATGTACACCGAAAGTTATCCAGGTGTTGTTTTCGTCCTTTGATTGTGGCTTAGAAGGGTAATATCTATTGCTAATCTATCATTAAAAACCCTTCCATTCATTTTAAGCTAAGATCCTGGATTGCGTCTAAATTCTAAAACCAAATCCTTTAGATAAGATTGCATTGCTATTCTTATTTTGTGTCTAAAAGCGTTTATTCTACGTAGAGTAAATTCACAGAACTCTAAAGTAGAACAACTTCACAACAGTCTGTACAAACTCTATTTCTCGCACAATATAATACTGTTAACACCACGCCACAAGTCGTTTTTCCCTTTCAAACCGTTTTCATTCACACTGTCCCCTTTGGGTCAGGTGTTGAACATTTGCTGGAGCGCTCGATCTCTGTCTAGATCACAATCTCCTTTCTTTTCGAGTTGGGTGGTAAGCTTTCGTCTCATAGTTTGCTCTTTTTAATAAAAAACTTTAAATGTAAATATTTCCATATGTAGGATGTGATAAAATCTTTTTTGTCGGGGGGGGGGAGGTGTCTGAGTGTCGATGAGATGTCTGGAAAAGGTGGTTCAGAATGACTCGGAGGAAGGTAAAAAATCTTCGGAGGTAGGAGAGCAAGCTTTTCTATTGGCCGGGCAACTCGGCTCCCATTGGGAGGTCGAATGTACCCGGAGGCGTGGTTAGGGTTTATCTGTGAGTTTGATAAAGAGTAGAATAAACTACTCGTAATTTTTCATTATGTGCTCGTAGAAAACATCTATCCTGTCTTTTCCCTTGGCCGCGCTTAGCTGCTTCCCCAATTCCAGAAGGAATGGGTAATCAGCGAAGAGTTTTTTAATCTCGAGGACGGCATCCATTATCCCGAAGGGCTTTTGCGTCAGAAGAAAAGTGTACATATCCACTTGTTATGAGTTAACACCTATTTTGTGGACATTGGGATTTTATCTGAATTTTTGAGACTAATTTTGTTTTGTTTTTTCCTAACTGCATTTGTTCCTGCATTAATTTTTCTTTTTCTTGCACTATGCCATTTTTTTCCTTTTTTAGCTTTGGTATATGTTTTATTCTAGCTAACTTTTTTGGAACTGTGTTATTCTAGTAATAACATGTTAATTTTTATCTATTATTTTGAGCTATATATTTGAATTTTGAAAATATCTGTAATCTATGTAAACTTACCCTTGTGTACTTCTGTAAAAAAAAAATGAGAATTATAAAAATTTTGTTCAATAAAGGCTGAATGGGGTGGTAGTTGCTTCACCAAGTAACGGCATGTAGCTTCTTTCCAGTCCTTTGGGTATTCCATCAATAGCGATAGTGTAACTTCACTGATCCTTGTGTAGCTAGACTTTAAAAATAATCAATTTAACAGCATATCTTATTTTCAAAAAATAATCATTGTTTGATATTTCTAGTTCAAAACGTGTTTGCCGTCATATCTATATTTAAAAGGAAAATTTAAGCTATACTATCTACATTTTACCTTCATTATCTTAACAATCAATCAGTTATATGTTACAACAAATATATGGACGTCTTAAGGCATGGGCCCGGACCCAGGGCCTCGCCCTCAATGGGGTCCTCGTTTCATTCTCAAATGTGTCTTAATAAGATCATGATCCGGAGAATTTTAATGTTGTTATTGTTGTTGTTGGCGTGTCCTTCCCGAAGGGAAGGAATGAAAGTTGCCAGAGCCTGAGACAGATTGCACTTCTACACGATAGATGGTGACACCACCTATCTTCACCTCCACAACTTAGGCAGGGTCCTAGAGGGGAGGGAAATATTCTCCAGCCCCCTGCACCCGAGGTTTCTGCTGTGACCACCCACAAGACTTTCGGACCCACCTATTGAACAAGCACGTAGTCCGTGTGTACTCGGAGGGTATTTGGTGGAATCGTGCATCTAACCCAGCCCTACCGGTTTGGAGTCCAATGCTATAATCACTAGGCTACCCACGGATAATTTTATTGGTCAAATATTATTCCCGTTTATATTCTCCTAAAAACAGGGAATTTCTAACTGCATGCCAACTGGCAAAAGTGTAAAACTGCAATATTATGTGATGATTGTTGTCCATGTGTAGGCCTAGGCCTAATACCATAAAAAATCATTCAACTCATTTAGCAGAAATGCGGCCATCAGTTGAGCCTGGTTTGAGTCAAGGATTGTGAGATTGTAAGTTAGGCACATTTATTTATATCGAATTACCATTTGAATGAGTATTTGACAATGCATGCTATATACTGTCCACTTTTAAGGATCTCAGGTAGAACCTACTTTTGAATAAGGGTCCAGGGCCTCAAAAAATCTTAAGATTTATCTGGAACCAGGACCTCAAAGAGTCATAAAACGTCCCTGACTACAAAATTTTTGGGCCACCAAATGTAAATTTGTTTCAAGTTTTCATTAAATGGATGCACTGCAGACTTTTAAAATAAACAAAGCTTATTTGCAAAAGCTGAACAATCTTGAAAAATTTAGATTCTGAATGACAAACTCCATCGCAGTTCAAAGTTTAAGAATAAATATTTCATATAATCACCTACTAAGATTAAATATATCATTACAAATGCATCTTGCTATGCTGCGAATTCATTAAATAAATTTTACCTCAATTTAGTTTCACTTCAGAGCGAGACAGCCTCTCTTCAGCGTAAAGATTAAATGCGGGGAAAAGTTCTCGAAATAATCCCCTTTAACATTGATTAGAGTAAACTGCTGTCATGTAACCGCAAGCCATTTAGTTTGGAAACATGTCAGATTACGTTCCCTCTAAATGAAGCAAGCAGTCTCGAAGACTTTAGTTCATTTTAATGAAAGGTGCATTTCCGAGGCGTCTACTGCCACAAGTCGTCGGTTGGACATCGAAAGTTTTATTAAAAGACTTACAGAAGAATTAGAATTGTAATTTCTTAATGGATTATATAAGTATTTCAGGCCTAATGAAATATGAATAAGAAAAACGTTTATTTAAAAATTAAAAGTTATTTAAGGGGACGTGTACGATTTAAGCAAGCATTTTTAATTAAGGATTTTCAAATATTTTTTTGGTTGCCTCCTATGTGTGTATACTATGTAAAACAGATTGTGTGCTCAAAATTTCATAAAAAGCTAGCCATTTAATTTTTTAAGGAAAAAACATAAAATTTGTAAAGTGATTTTAAAATGCTACTAAAATTTTAAATGCTAAATGCATGCATGAAATTTGATTTACAAACTATGCATAACAAAAGTTGGTATGGGTTTTGCGATAACATGATTGGTATTTGTACAATCTTCTTTTTATGAATGTTATTGAAAATTCCTTAAAAAATGTACAAATTCTGAGTTCAACTATTTTTAAAAAATAAGCATTGCTTTGATTCAAAAATGCATACCAATTTTTGTTACATGAACTATTAGCAATAGGTATAAAAAATTCAAATCATTAGGCTCAATAGAAAAAAAAAGCCTTAGCATTTAAATGAAGACAAACTAGTTATTTTACCTTTCCGAGATAAGTAAGTTTAAAGTTTTGATTTGCCATAGGGATGTGAATAAAAACGAACGCAAAAGCTATCATAACTCAGCGTTTCTTAAGTTTAGAGCTTTCAAATTTTGTCATTTTTTGAAAAGTATAACAATTAAAGATAAAAAAAGTTAATTTGATTTTTTGGACCAACTTTTTGTAAATTGAATTGTACTGTGTCCCCTTAAAATATCTTTTTTATAAAACTAATTAAATTATTTATCTGTATAAATAATAGTGAATATCTGTAGTACATGTATATGGGAGATGTCAGTGATACTCGTCATAACAAAAATAATTAATCTTCACTCAACTTTTTGGTTTAATTACGTATTTCTATTTACAAAGTATTTACAAGTTATTTAAATTCATAAATTTCATGTATTAATTGTCCTAGTCGTCTCGCCGTGGAAACAATTGATCATCGTCCTTTTCGTCGTATCAAATGGCGTCTTCTACTTCGAGTGTCTAAAATCAGTCTTGCTCTCACAATAAGTTGTGCTCTATCAGGCATGCGCAGAAACATACAAAGCAGAACAGATAGATCTTGTCATAGCAGCCAGCACCTCACCTATGTTCATAAAAAAATTTATCTTTTTTTAAAGATGATTATTTGTTGAATCTTGGTTTACTACTTCGAGTTTAACAGATTGATATACCATTTTCATTTTAGTTTTTCGAATTAAAATTAACTTCTATACATTCGAAAAAGGAATTGTGTTTAAAAAATTAATGAAGACATGCGAGTTAAATATATGACATCAATAGTACTTTAAAAATCATTCTAAATAATTATCAAATTCTAACATTTAAATTTTTAACTGTGTTGTTGAAACTGCATGTATAGTGTTTTCATATAAATGCAATAGATTTCATTAAATTTAAAGTAGTTCCCAAATTCAAGGTTAAACATATCGTGTTTCTGAAGTATTTGAATTTTCTTGATTCAACAAATGTACACAGTGAAAATCGTTTAACACGATTCTGGGAGGACTGAACTATTTTCCAAGCTAAAAAATTTCGCGTGTTCAAGGATGTTACAAAAAAACCCTATATTCAAGAAAATTAAGTTTATTAATCCTTTTATTTACATAGATATGGATATATGCATGCATTTAATAAAAAATAAATTAAACAAAAACATTCATAAGAACGTAATGCAATTTAATTCAACATTTTCATGTTTTTTTTAAAAAACGTTTATTGACTTTTTGGAAAATAATCTGATTTTTTTTTTGCATTGTCTTTTATTTAGTATCAAATCTTCTTAAAAAACAGAAGAAGAAAAGAGAAACGAGAACCAAACTCACTGATTTTTACTCACACTGCGATGCATTCGTCACTAAATTCCAAAACGAATTGATGAGAGATAAGGTGTTTTTGTGTGGCGTTTGTAGGGAAGGAGGCTGGAGGCAGTTTAAGTAAACAAAATTGCCTTATATCACAGGGTATTTCAAAGTCATGTGTTAGCCTCCATTCTACGAAGCATGTGAAACCACCTCTTTCATATATTTCACACCCTTTTTAAATCTCACCTCCGCGGCTGGTGTTTTTCATATTTTGTTCATTCCCAGAAAAGAAATCTTTTTATGTTAAACGATTTTTGTTTCTTGTTAAGAAGCAAAAGTACATGAAATTACATAATAGTTTGACAGGATTGTTGTATTATTTCATGTTAACTGATATTTCGCTTTAAGCGTTTTCGCGTTAAACGTATTTTCCAATGTTTAATTAGAGATTAATTTTTGGAGCATGCTAGTAAGATAGTTTTTAAAGTTCACATATTTCTTTTCATGCATATAGGCATCATTCGAGCAAACAGCATATTGATATGTATTAAGATATTGAGATATATAAGATATCATAATAATATCCTAGATATCCTTTTTTATTATTTGCAAACAAATTAAGAGTATGTCTTATAGGTTGATGGCTTGCCTGGACCTCCCGGCGATCCTGGTCCAATTGGTCTTCAGGTAAACACTTTGAAAATACTTTAAAATGTTTATCATTGCAAAAACTATTTAATTTTGCTCTGCTGTTATATTTATCAAGCTAAGTTTGTATACAATTTCTTATAAGTAATGCACTATTTTATAAATAACAAAAACTATGTTAAATACTACATTAATCTATGAGTAGTTAAATATTATATATTGATTAAAATTATCTACTTAGGAGAGAAAATTTTACTTTCCATAAATTGCAATAAGATAGTGTGATGAGTTTTTTTCCCTTTCCTTTTTTAAGTTATGCTAGAACATGCATATATGCAGAGAGAGGGAGACTTATTTTTGAATAATTTCTTACAAAAACTAAGGAAATAAATAAATTTCAAAATTAACTTTCAGTCCTACAATACTTCTGAAGAATACATGAATTTTTTATACGTCATATGCATTTATATGCATTTTACTGAAATTATTTTTGACATTCTTTTGTACTTTCATTCTTTATTATATTGTTGTGTATAAAAAATAATCATGACAAAAATTTGAAAAATACTGTAAATAATATACAGAGGTACTTCTTAAAATGTCTTCGTAGTTACATGATTTCCCCGGACGTTGTTACGAAATTATTTTAAGCAACCAAGTCTGTCTATTACGTCGGAAGACGGAACATAGCCAACAAGTTTTATCTTGAGTTAATTTATATATAGTCTAAGCTTAGTCTAGTATGAGTATGTTATTTATTCATAATGGCAGACTTGGTTGAAATCCAGGGGCTCCACCGAAATCGAGAGTCGGTCAATATTATTCAATACTATTGTGCGTGTGAGAGAAAGAGAGATATTGTGTTTTAAATATTTCAAATCCGATGGGACCTTCAAAAGAATTAATGTGGGCAGAATGTCTAGACTCATTTATACTTTGTACACTTCGATGCTTGACAGTTCATTATAATATATACAATATGTCTACTGAGCAACCAGGTTTCTTGAGTGATATTTTAGAAATGAATTCAGTAATTTTGTATAATTGTTACCGTTATAGTTTACATGTGGAATTTTTTAGGGAGAACAAGGATTGCAGGGACTTCCTGGTGTTTCTGGATTACCTGGAAAAAAGGTATGCAATAAATGATACTCTCTTGCTTTAAATAAGCATTAATTAAAAAATTTAAATCATCACATTTAAAATTTAATGACTTACGGTATCTGCCAACGTTCGGAGACAAGTTTTCTAAAATTCTATGCAATTTGTAATTTTATGTTATTTTGTAGGTGCTTATGACTTAAATTAATGAAAAAAAAACCCAATGCGGAAATTATATGACAATTTAAATTTATTAAAATGAGGAATTTTAAGTAAAATTTGATAAAAGTTATGCTGAAGTTCAAAATACTCTACATGGAATTGAAAGTCATATATTTAAATTATTCTTTGCGCAACATATTTAACGCAGTTAACATTTTAACAGACAATAAACTTAATTCTAAAATGTATTTAAAATGGTTCATTTCAAATTTTTATACAGAAAATTTTATAAAATGCATGGTGTACGTAACAACAAACTGTTAAAAACAAAACAAAAAATTATTGATTTTAGAGCTAAACCCTTAATTCATTGCTTTTATAATATTCTAAATAACATGTATAAACATATAAAAGAAATACATTCGCAAAGTTTTGAGATATCAGATTTTAAGTAATAAAACTTGGACAAAACTATACAATTTTCATAAAAGACATTTAAAGTTTTAATTCTTATTTTACTTAAAAAATACTTAATATCAGGTATCTAAAACTCACCACTTTTATGGCATAAACCTTCTTGTTCTCTATCTTATTAATTTTTTTATTTCTGGCTGTTCCCCTTTTTTTCCTACACAAAATGGCAAATAAAAAAATTTATTTCTATTTTGAATTTCTGTCAAACATTGATCAAGAAATGTAGGCAGATACCAAAACAATTTTCTTAATTTTTTCTGATTTTTTTTGTGATTTATTATATATCCTGATGTTGGATCTTTGAGATTTACTAATACTTTTAGGGCATTGATATTTATTCCGTATTAATAAAGACACATTTCTTAAAATTATTCAGTAAAAAAAAACAAATTTTAAATAGTAGTTATTTTACAAAATATTAAGATACTAAATCTTAGTCAAATGTCCTATTAATTTTAAATAAAATAAATGAGGTCTGAATTAAGCCTCGAAAATATAACTTCGAATTCTTTGTTTTATAGGGAGATTTTGGACCACCAGGAGCTCCAGGTCCTGAAGGAAAAAGAGGATTCCCTGTAAGTTGAAATCCATTTTTCTTTTTTTCCCACAAAATTCCCGTTGATTTAAAAATCATCGTCGAAAAAGCATCATATTTTGTGTTCGAGATTTATCTATAAGTTACCGTATTCCAGGAAATTCTATCAATTTTCCTGTAAATAATCTTCAGTACATGCCGCAATTAAAATTTTAAAAAAATCTTCAGCTCATATTAAAAACATTAATATTGTATTAGGATTAAAATTATAATTGAAGATACGTTAATATATTAACTTTTTTATATTGTGATCATTTAATAATTGTCTATAAAATATAATGTGGGAATTATTTCAAATATCATTCTTTTATTTATTCTTTTATCTTATGTATTAAAATCTTATTTCCTATGTTGAATTCTGCAAAACAGATATTTATAAAATAATACATAGATTTTAATTATTTTAAAGATATTACTGTCGTATGTGAGATAAAATCAAAGTTTTACATAAAAGTATATCACTTTTCATTACGACTTTTGCAAAACAATCTAATTTATACGTATTGTTTAAATACACTATCTGGCCAAAAGTATCCGGACACGCCTTAAAAAAGTGGTTCTGGCGAGTGACGCAATTTGACACGTAATTGAAAGCTATACAAGTATTGGTAGTGGTTTGTCAGATTATATTTATGTGTTTGTGAGGCAATGAGTAAGTCAAAGGAGCTTAGTGACTTTGATCGTGGCAGTATAGTGGGATGCCACCTTTATGGAAAATCAGTTCGTGAGATTGCGGACATTCTACAGAAGCCTAAATCCACTGTGAGGGATGTAATTGTGAAGAGGAAACGTCGAGGCAGTGAAACGGCAGAAAAACGAACCGGTAGGCCGAAAATACTTGGTGAACGCAGCTGCAGAACTTTGAAAAGGGTAGTGAAACAAAATCGCAAGTCCTCGTTGGGGGAAATTTCTCAGGTGTTCCAAAGTTCATCAGGAATTAGTCATAGCAGAAAGACTGTCCGTCGAGAGTTAAAAAACTTGGGATTCCATAGTCGTGCAGCCGCTCACAAGCCAAACATCACTCCACAGAATGCGAAGCATCGATTGCAATGGTGTAGAGCTCACCGTCATTTGACTGTGGACACGTGGAAAACTGTTCTTTGGAGTGATGAATCTCGCTTTACGGTCTGGCAGTCGGATGGACGCGTCTGGGTTTGGTGGATGCCCGGCGAACGTTTCTTTAGTGACTGCATTGTGCCGACAGTTAAGTTTGGTGGTCAAAGCATAATGGTGTGGGGGTGTTTCTCGTGGTTTGGCCTGGGTCCGTTAGTTCCTATGATTGGAAACACGAACTCTGAGATGAATGTGGATATTCTGGACAATGCTGCACTCCCAACTCTATGGTAATATTTCGTGGAAGGCCCATATCTCTTCCAGCAGGATAACTGCTGCATTCACACATCGAGGCTTGCACAGACGTGGTTTGACGAAATGGGTGTTCAAAATCTGGACTGGCCTTCTCAGAGCCCCAATCTAAATCCCATAGAACACCTTTGGGACGAATTAGAGCGCAGATTACGTAGCCAGCCAAATTGACCATCGTCACTGCAAGCACTCACTTCAGCTGTGATGGACGCCTGGCAGACAATTCCTATGGTCACCTATCAAAAATTGATAGAAAGTCTTCCCAAACGTGTGCAGGTTGTCCCCCATGCAAAAGGGGGACCAACATCATATTAATATGTGTCTCAGAATGCTCTAAGTCCATACCACTGGGTGTCCAGATACTTTTGGCCAGATAGTGTATATTAATTTGGACGTGTTTTTTATTCTGGAAAAAATTAAATATTTTCTTCTTCGTTGTCATTTTAAACTATAAGATAATAAGTTAGCTTTTACTTGAAGATAATATTATAAATATTTATTTCAACATGAATTTTCCAGTATATGTTTAAACTTTTAATCTAATTTCACGAAGTTAGATTGTTATAGTTATTAAGAACTGATCAAAATCATTCACTGTGGTTTTACTTCAAACAATATTCGAATGAAACTTGAATCATTCTGAGGTGAAATAACTAATTGTAGGAAAAATATATTGCAACTTAATAAATGTATACCTTTAATTTTTTTAAAAAAAATAATATGATTTTCCTAATGAATTGTTTAAGATAATCAAAAAGATCAGCTTTAAAAAATAAGATGACTGAAGAAGAAAGTTTTAAGACGTAAATCAGTTTAAAATACATAAATTGTTTTTAAGAAAATTAACTCAAAAATTTAAATGTTTTATTAAAGTTTTCTACTTAGTATTCAAACTTTGTTAAAGATCACTGGAATTGCACTCTCAACGAATTCAACAATCATAATTCAATTTTGTTTACTCAAATAAATGAGTTAAATGCAATTTGCTTTTAAAAATATTTTTATGGTAATAATAAAACTCTAATCCAGTGAATTGATGTAGTTGAGTTTAGTAAAAAATATTTTACAAAAAGGTTGAAAACTTTGAGAAATAAAAATACTTTGTACATGCCAGAACACTAAAAATATTTTCATGAGGTAATTAGGACATCATGATTCGTTAGAATTTCATGATGTTAATAGGAAAAGACTATTTGTGAAAAATTTCCCATCTTACCCCGCACTTTAAGCGTAAATTTTTAAGACTAAAAGCAGAGATGTGCATTTTAGAGAATTTAATTATGGTTTCCTTTGGAGAACAGAGAAATTTATTTAATGGTATGTAACTCATTATTCTAGATTTAACATTAAGTAAACACATCAGATTTCACAGGACCACACCTACATTATTTTAAATGAAATAAATTCTATATTTCTCATTACAAATATGTGATCTAGATAAAGTTCATTTTGCTATACCATATTAATTAGATAGGAATATTAGAATTAATCATACACACAGCTTTTTCACTTATATAGAGTAACTCTTAAAATATAGATAGTATCAGAACTCTGTATTTTCCTTACGATAACTCTTCTTTTATAAATATTTAAATGATCTTTCAAGAATATTTTACTGTCTTTATCCGATCAAGAATAGTGTTGGTCAATTTGATCAAAATCATTTTGTCTGAGTCAGTTCTTTAAGGTATTGTAATACATGCTTTACCGAGCACAAATGTATTGAAAAACACAAGTATTGTATCACAAAAAAAAGTTTAAACTATTTTTAAATTTATAATTTTCTGGATTATTTTTTAAAAAAATTAATGGTGTAATTAACTAGTTCTGCAAATGACCGAAAAAACCTAATAACAACCACGGATTTAAACTAAAATTCTGCTGAATTGTTTTTATGCACGTTAGTAGCTAATTGAATATCGAAAATGGGATACCTATAAAAAAACCCTACAGATATCATTCATTACTTCATTATTTAATTAAAAATTCTTTGAAAAACTTTCAATGAACAGTAATGACTAAGATCATAAAAATTGTCAAATTTTTCTTTTAAAAAAATAGCTGAAAAACACTAAGTTTTTCATTGTCAATTAAAATGTTTTCGAATATTTTATCCAGGGTGAACGGGGAGAACCAGGAATAGCAGGACCCATAGGACCTCCAGGCTTGCCGGTAAGTTTGACAACAGGAAGACTGTGAAATTAATTAATTATTTTTTGAATAAAAAAATACTAAAAAATATATTTTGGTGCTTCAAAGCAAAGTAATTTACTCAAAGTGTTTTCTCTCTTGTATGTATTTAATCTCAAATATTTACCTATTTCTAATCAATAAACTTTTTCTATGAAAGTTTATTAATGAAATATTAGAGTGCAGCTCTTAAGTGATATAGGAATAATATTATCTTTCTTTCGGGAGAATAAATTACTGAGAGCTAATTCACTTAATATTTAATTATTTAAAAGGTTTGAAAATTGCTTTATATATATTGATCACGATTCCAGCTTGATATTCAATAAATTATCAAAGAATATACATCGAAAACGATAAAGTTATGCCAAAACAAGTTTTATTATTAATCAGAAGATATAATAAATTGTGTGATAATGAACCAAATTTATATTTTATTATTAAGGTAAACACGAAAGTATTTCATTTTCGTGAAACAACTTCATAAAATAATTATAATTGTTTTGAGTCCAGGACTTCATTCAGTAATTACATATTTTATAAATATGTAATTATAATTTCAGAGATTTTTCTTTTATAAATGTGTTGTGAATTAACAAAGAGTAATTTAAGACCTAATTAATTTTTTAACAAAATTTGTTTCCAGTTTTTAAGTATTCCAAAATTTAAATATTTCATTATTCTATATTTAAAAATTGCTAGAGAAAAATGTTCTATCAAAGTGATAATTCACGCACATTTTAGCATATAAATAAAATTTTAAAGTACAATTAACTTCATTTTCATCTCTGTTTTAGCTAAAAGCCACTCAGAGAAACAAAAGTGGACAAAAACGTAGGAAAAATAAAATAATAAAATACAACAATTTATGAAATAAATGTTATTAGACATAAGTAACTAAAAAAATATACTTTTTTTCGTTTTAAAATGTTTATGCTCTAAAAATATAAACATACAAATAAGTATGTTTATTAAGTTAAGTATTTTCTGTCTTTTGAAAAAATAAATTCCCTAGCTTGCGAGTCAATTTAATTTATAGTTATAAATACCTTTATTCATAAACTGGTGTCATTTAAATTATAATGTAGAAGGATGACACTTTTTTTCGTCTTCATTTTTTGAAAAAGAAGGTATTTCATTGCAACATTCAGTAACTACACAGAAAAATATTAAAAGCTATTTAATGCAAACAGTTAGACTGATTTATTTATTCTGTCACATGAAGAAATATTATTGAATTTAATAATCAATGAAATATTTTTGATTATATAATGAAACCGGTGGAAATAATTTACGCGTTGCTTTACATTTTAAATTGCTTCCCTTTGAAGATGAGAAAATTATTCTAAAAAAAAAATGTAATCGCAAAAATTATTCTTGTAGAAAAGAGAAGTCAAACTCTGAGAATATATAGTCATCTCAAAAAGAAAAAATTGAAATCTGAAATATTTCTATAAGTACATCTATGGCCATATGTTCATTCAATGGTTCTTTTGCTGAATACATTCATCAAAGGCCCTTACTGATTTAAAATGAAATTAGAAATTTTATTTTAAAAAAATAATCTTCTTCAATCTATGTGATTTACTATGTCTTCAATAAATCAGTTGCAGTAACATTGTTTTAAATGTATAACAGGATGCATTACTTATTCGAATTTATATGCAAAATTTGAAATAAAAGAATTTCGTTTGCATTATACGTAATATATATACTGGTGTTTAAAATTGAGAGAATTTTTAGATTTTGTCGATTATCTCTAGAACTACTGGACAGATTCCAATAAAATTTGGTATGTTTGGTATGGCAGTCATGACGTTGGATAGTCTCACACATCGCTATGTCTTTGTAAGAGGCATTGTGTGACTACTGTGAGGTAGAAGGATGAGATCTTGGAGCCCTTAGTTCACCTTTTCACGGGGGCAGTTGCCCCTGATTTTATTTTAGTGGAGAACAACGCGAGGCCCATAGAGCTAGCTCATCAGGTCGATGAATTCATGGAAGAAGAGGATATTCATCGAATGACTTGGCTAGTTATATTACCAGACCTCATCAGTATAGAGCTACCTGGAGCATTCTGGAAAGGTCAATTGCAAACCACTAACCACTTTCGAGAACCATCCAAGGTCTGAAAATAGAGTTGCTGATCGACTGGGATTAATTGCCTCCGTAACTGTGACCGGCACTGTGATTACTGTGAGGTAGAAGGATGAGGTCTTGGAGCCCTTAATTCACCTTTTCACGGGGGCAGTTGCCCCTGATTTTATTTTAGTTGAGGAAATCGCGAGGCGCATATAGCTCATCAGGTCGATAAATTCATGGAAGAAGAGGATATTCGTCGAATGGAAGAATAGGATATCCGTCGAATGGCTTGGCCAGTTAGATTATCAGACCTCATCAGTGTAGAGCTACCTGGGGCGTTCCGGAAATGTCAATTGCAAACCTCCAACCACTTTCGAGGTCCATCCAAGGCTTTAAAGTAGAGTTGCTGATCGAGTGAAATTAATTGCCACAGGAAGTCATGAAATCCCTTACTTTATAAAATAAGGGAGTGAGGCCTTTTTATCAGAAAGAGAGGACCATTATTAACCATTTTTTTTATTGACGGGCATTGGAGGGCAGGAGCGGGTCCATGTCCTTTCCATATTAAAGTACGGCGAGAATGTATCGGAGAGAACCAGGAATTTACTACCTGCCCTCCAGTGTTAAATGGGTTTTTTTTGCATTATGTCAGCCCTATATACACACCAAATTTCATTTAAATCTATCCCGTAGTTCAAGAAATAACCGATAAAATCTAAAAATTCTTTTAATTTTAAGCACAAATTTATTTGTTTAATTTCGAGTGTTAAGGTGTTTTTCTTTTTTTAATCAAGCATGTTTTTGTAAAAGCTTGAATATGTTCTTTTCTCAAAACAGAATCAGAAAAGTAAACTGTCTTAGAAGTGTTAATAAGTAATAGACACTAATATTAATAATCACATTTGTAAGGCATCTTCACCTACAAAGATGTTAAAAACTCTCTAGATAATCAATAAATTTACTTTTTTTAGAATAAAAAATATTAATTAACAGACCACCGAACAATCTTTTTATTTAACTAACTTATCTCTAACACTCCCATACCTTTTTATTTATTCAGTTATCACTTGTCAACCAAAATAGAACATAGTAATTATTCTGTCTTTCGAGAATTCACACATCATCATCTCTCTTTCTTTTTTTTTTTTTACCGTTATCGCTTCATTCAGAGAGCTGTTCTCATGTTGTCGAATTAAAGGCAAAATAGTCTCATTTTATTACTTTTCCGATAGCTATAAATTCCATTAGCGATATCGGCGCTGCTTTTCTGTTACACCGTTCCTTCAGTGTTCATGGGAACCCGCTTCAATTCCTTTCTTTTATTTTCAAAAGGAATTGAAAATATCAGTTTCCAAGGTAGTTTTTATCCTGTATTGTGCTCTTATTTGTACAGAAATAGATCAGATGTGTAAAAAAGGAGTGAAATTCTTCAGTTTATTTTATATATTTTTTCGATTTAAGTTTTAACATGGCGTTCTTCTTTTAAAGAAAAGATATAAAATTTGCTTCGTTCCATAGTTTATAAAAAAAAAAACTTCAAGTATTTATAAAAAAATTTGAATATTTAATTTGAGTCATTCAAAATTGAGACTGTTAGTCAAAATTAGTCAAGACTTACAGCATAATACACGAACTAGAACATAAATTTAAAAATATATATAATGCTTATACACATTGTTTATAAATTTTTTTTTCAAACGTTTAACTTTTAATTTTAAGTAATTATGGCTAAAAAATACAACAAAGTAAAAACAGCCTTTTCGCTGTTTAATAATGCAGTTTTTTGTTATTTTTCTTGCTCAAAAAGTCGATAATCTGAAATCAGGTTCTCATTAGCAAGCATGAAAGCTAAGTGATATCAGTTAAATATTATTAAATAATAAAACCTATTTTTTTTTAAAAAAAAACTTTCTTTTTTGAGGAATTATCTACTATGGCAGATTTAAGAATGGTAAAACAGGCTCTTTTTTCTTCTGATAAATATTTAAATTATTTAAAACATTTTACGAAAAAAACTTGGGGATTATCCCACCACAATATTATTGACCAATAAAACATTTTTTTTTCATATAGTCAAATTTTTTATTATTGTTGACAGCTTAGTTTATTCTTAAGGCTGTCTTCGCCAAATGTACGAGAGCCTGAATTAAGTTGAAAGCGCATTTTCAGACAGAAAAGTGTCTCAATTTTCATGAAAACTTGCTACATTGTAATTCATACATTTAACAGCATTTTTTAAAATTTCGAAATACTCCATGAATTTTTTATTTTTATTTTTGACATGTCAAGGGACAGATTATTTACCATTACGATATAGGTAAAAAATGCAAAATACATTTTATAGTAGAAAAAATGGGTCAAATCGGATAAAAATGCGTAGTGTGAAAAAATATAATGCTCGTACAATAGCAAAGCCAGAATATAATACAGATGATAGAATTTTTCTTTTTGAAAAAATATTCCTAAGCTGAGCCCTATTCTTTAGCATTACACGAGGACAGTCTTAAAACAAATAAAACGAGCTGAATGAAATGTTCTGACATTTTACGCATGATGTGCATACAAATATTCAGAACCAATTACAAAGACTCACCAAATGCGATTTATATTTTTAAATTTACATCGAACGACACACTGTAAAAGCATTATTTGGAATAGTCAAGCGTTAATACTTATTTGAACAGCGAAAGACTGTCTACACAAAGATGCAAGAATGATTCCAGCTATAAGCCTGACCTTTGAATTTTCAATTTTGCAGAAGCGCGCAGTCCAATTTATTTGAGTCGTACCCTGTTACATCCCGAAATACATTAATTAGAATCGGTGAAGCGAATCCTGTGAGAGTATATTCTTTAGCAGTCGAATTACGATTATAATATCGATTTCTCGACAGACGGAAAAGGATTTATTCGAAACAAAAGAGGTTTCGTCGGCTTTCTTTGTGAATGAAAAATATTCGAAGTAAGGAAAAAATCTAATTAAATGTAATATTACGTTGTAAGAGAATAAGAAGCATTGTACTTAATACAAACTTTATCTTTTTTGCTGAATTCGTATATAGTTCCTTTATTAGTGTAGAAGGGCTAATTGGTTTGAATTTGTGACTTAAAGGCTGTGTAATGTCTTGTACGTAAAAATATGTTCAATAAAGGGCAATTCGTGAATTTCTTTCTCACTGATATCCTGGGCATTCATGACAACTTGCATAAGTATATATGTATATATGAATTCAATGAAATGGAAAAGTAAACTAAAATCGTAAATTTTGATTTCAAAAACGCTAGATATTGTAATTATAAAGCTGAAAATTTGCAAGTTTCACAAATAAGGTTTTAAATTTGTATACCTCTTAAATTAATACGTGTATATATGAAATGTGTTTAGTGACAAGGGACGTCTTAAGGCATAGGCCAACTGGGCCCGGGGCCTCCATCTCATAGGGGGCCTCGTTTCCTTTTCGTCTGAACCTTAATAGAATAATTTTCACTGTCAAGTGTTTTTTCAGCTTGTTTTCCCCGAAAAACTGAGACTTTCAGACTATATGTCAGCTGGCAACAGTGGCAAAACTATATTATTATGTGATGGCCGTCGTCCATGTATAGTCCTAGGTCTACCAACATACACCAAAAGTCCTTAAGTCAAAGGGCGATTGATACGATTTGAGCTATTTTGAGTCCAGTGGCGTAACGGAGAGCATTAGGCAAAGACCCCCCCCCTGCAAAGTCAGATTTTGGGCCCCAAAACAGATTATACAAAGGGTCAGGCTTTGATGTCAGTCAGGCTTTGGGCTCCCTAGAATCCAGGGCCCAAGCAATTTAGGTGTTGCGGGGGTGTATGTTAACACACTGTGTAAGTCATGTATATTTGTTTGCTTCGGGTTACTGTTTTTACGAGTATCCGACAATGTATGTCATGTACTATCTACTTTTAAGGATCATGGGAAGGTCCTAAATTTATGTACTCTTACATGAGGACCAAAGCCTTAACAAGTCTTAAGACGTCCCTGTTAGTGAAGTATGCAATAATTCACGTATTGTGAAGCAATTTTTTATTTTTGTATCACTCATTATTTGAAGTTAATTAAGAAATATTCACTTATTTTTCAAAACTATCAGAAGAAATTAAATATTCTTTATTTGTAGCAAGCAATGGAATTCATAGATAATAGAGAAAAAAAATGTACACAAATGATAAATTTTTATAAATATTTTAAAGTCGTTTCTCCTTTTTAAAAGTGAATATTTGTACTGATAAAAAAAGGGAAATATAATGAATTCAATTTAAGTAAATTATTCGTTCAACACTAATTAATTAAACTATTTAAAACTGTAAATAATATGCACATATCTGTATATTTATACTATTTCGAAAGAAATTGTTTTAAAAGATACAAAATAGTTTTTATAGTTTAAGCTCAATAGTACAAAACTGATTAAAAATGATTGTAACTTGAAAGTTAGACACAACACCAAATATTGTGTAAATAAGTAAAGCAAACCGTTACTTTGAATAAAAATATTATATGAATGATTCTATTTAGTAATTTAATTACTTGTAAATGTGAAAATGGGAAATTAATTACGTTTATTTAAAATATTACACTCAAGCATTTAAAATCGTGAATTTTTTAAAAACAATAAAAGACATTTTATCATTATAATGTGTATATATAATGATTATATGTTACAGATCTGTTGAAACTTTGACATTTACATTGATTTTTAAATGAAGTATCCGAAATTTTTTTTTCTTTTTACAATGTTTGGCGTAAAACTTTATTTCTTTGAAACTTCTAATCGATAATTGTAAGGTATAGTATTCTTCTAGCAAAGGTAATATTAAGAATAAATCTGCAATAATTTGAATTTCCTATAAAAACTATACTTTTCATACCTTTCCAAACAATAATTTCCTTTCAAACTGTACTTCCAGGGATTGCCCGGAAGAGACGGAATTCCTGGAACAACAACAGAATTTGCAGTTATTCCGGTGAGTAATAAAAAGTATCATAATATAAACTATAATTTTTTTCTTGGCTAATAATCTTTTTGGTAAAATTCTTTCATTAAAGTTTTTATTAAACAGCTACACCATAGATTGTTGCTCTCTATTTATGTAAAATTTAGGTAAAAATTTCAGGTTAATTAAAGACAATTTATTTGATAATATTATGAACTAAAATATTGTACATACTCGAAATGGGATTTATATGTTTATTAGAAATTATTGTCCTGTAATTTTCAGAATTATTACAAAACTATCAAAATTTGCGATGTCTGGTAGATAAAGCTGTACTCTTAAATAATTTATAAATTTTTTAATTTATTTATAACAATATGGAATTAAAATATTTTAAGTAAATTCCTCACTACAAATAACTTTAATGTAATACAAAAATTATTTTTTTTAGAAATTATTGTTAGAAATTACTGTTATTTAGAAATTACATTGAATTTTAAGATAACTTTGAATAAATAATTATATATATTTATTAATAATAGCATCCTAATTTTCAAGAATAAATTAACTGATGCATTTTATGAATTCTATTTTAAAGATAACTATTTATAAAATAAAGTGGATATTTTTGTTATACACAATATTTACTGATATTTGTATATGCGTGTTTATATAATGCAACGCAAATGGAAGTGTTTTGTGTTCTCATATGCATGCATTCTCATAAATATACAGGGTGACCCCAAATGCCATGTACAAAGTTGGAGAGGATGGAGAGAACATCCTGAGAAGCCATAATTCAATAGGAAAGCATGGGCGGAAACGTAACTCTTGTGACATAAACAGACACAAAGGCAGTAAGGCTAAAATACAGAATGTAGTGTAAAACGTTTCATTACAAAAACAAAAAACAATAATAAATTAAAAGTATGACATTAAAGCATCACAGGATGTGTTTGAAATTGCTGCCTTTGGCATGTATGCACACATGGAATCCACGTGACAAAGATTAGCGGATATTTTTGATAAAACCAGGCGTTTCACGGATCGTAGCAGGAGCGATGGATATTCATGCCACCAGATTCATTTCAGATTTGACCGGCGTGTCGTCAATCGTTGCTCTAAAGGATCCATGTTCCGCCAAGTCCTGATGCACCCGAGCGAACGTTTGATGATTCAGTTGCCCCCTCGTTGGATATCTTTCCCCATACAATCGAACAGCAACACGTCTATTTCCGTTAGTAGGGAAGTAGTTGAAGTGGATATCCGCCAACTCGGTGTTCGTATAACGATTCATGTTCGTCGTACGCAGTCCATATCTGAAAAGAGAAAACCACAACTGTCGACCTTGCGAGCTTACATAGAGAGCCATCTATCGATTTCTGCGCATGCTTTCCTATGCAATTATGGCTCCTCGCGATTTCTCTACCTCTCCTGCAAGTTTGGACATGGCATTGGGAGTCCCTCTGTATATATATTTATCACATACTGATCATGGTTCATTTATATATTTAACAAGTACAAGACCACACACATAAGGCTAATAATAATAACTAGTTTACAACTCTTTATTTTAGTTTGCTTAGACCTAAAATAAATGAAATAAAAATCACGATAAAATTCATAATAATGCGTAGTTTTTTTTATTAATGTATCAATTCAATTTGAATCCTTGTGTAGTTTTATCAGGTATCCGCTTTCCTTTACACGCTAGCTGATACTACAGTAATCATGGGCACTGACTGAACATTTCTTTCTGAATTTATTTTAAATTAGCATATCTGCTTTTTTATTCGTTGGTCTGAATTATTAATCATGAAAAAAACTTTTTTCCTTCTCATACTATGCACCAGTACCAAAATCTTGGTTTTCAATATTACTAGGTTAAATTTACATGTTATCCATCGTTATATACTTTTTCTCATAAATGTGGGCTTAACTTCTCGCATATAAAACGACCAGAAGAAAAAAAAAGCTTTTTCTAAGCTTCATCGAATACCGTACACATATTTCTTTTTCTTTTGTGAGCTCTGACTTAATAGCTTGTGAAGAGTTATTAAGTACTGTTACACACCATTCGCTAAGCTAACGCCCGTAAACATAAATAGTGTTACGAGGAGACTTGGTGTTTTCTTACTTGTTCTTTCAGAAATGATGTTTTATGATTTCGCGTTTATGTTCCTTAGAAAATATCATTTTATGCTTTCAAAGGTTCTTTTATTCTATTTGCTTTTAGAACTTCTTCTTACCAAAAGCAGTCATCGTGATTTTTTTTATACATGAATTGCAATAAAAATGCATTTCTTTTTGTATAGTTAAGTTCTCAGATTTCAGAAAGTGCTTTTAATAATAAAATGTTTATGAAGTGTTTTTATTTCTTTAAAAAATATTTGTAGTGTTTTGTTACTGTTTGTTTTAATTATTAGTTTAATTTTGAATGGAGTAAAACCTGTTTAAAAATGAACAAGAAAGTATTCCTGAATGCATTTTAACAAGATGGTGATTTAACAAATACCTCTTTGAATGTGTAACTGAATATTCGGCTATACGCATAATTTTGCGTGCGATTGATTTACGTATTTTTAACACACACATTCAAAAAAGCAGATGCGGGCATGCTAACACTTTAAACTATATCAAAATATATAAAATATTTTTGTGCAATTTTTTGTTATAATGATAATGGCTTATTAGTAAGGTTGTTTTTAAATCATTATATAATGATTTTAAATGCATAAAATATATCTAAAAACTGGAGTTATTGAAATTTATCGGAAATGTTTCTTTTTATGGGACATTAATATAGCAGCAATAATAATATAGGGTTCACATGCATGAAAAGGAAAATGACCAAAACACATTGATACATTTATTGAGAACTATATTGTGATTGTCTTGGAGAGACATTTTTAAATATTAAGAAATTTGTCGCATATTCTCTAATATTTAAAATTTATAATACTCTATCTCTAGTAGATTTTCCGTTATTAAAATAGAGATAGTCTTAATTTTAACATTCACAAGGAATTGCTTCAACAAATTAAAAATGAAATAGAGTGTGATATTTTATTTTTTAATTATAGGGTCCTCCCGGATTACCTGGAGAACAAGGGGAATTGGGTCGAACTGGAGCTAAAGTAATTACTTGAAAATGAAAATTGTTATTGCGATATTTTTATTTTTACTAATAATTGTTATAATATATTTTTTATTTAAACAATTTATTTAAAAGGGTTATCATATATTAATTTTTGGTGTCATTAATTAAATTTCAGGGAGAAAAAGGATCAAGAGGTGACATTGGAATAAATGGACCAATAGGCTTAAAAGTAAGTTTTGCAAACGCAAAATTGTTGTACCTGACAGAGATTTTATAACAGGGTATACAAGATTTGTTCAAAAAATAGCTACCCTTTGATCAGAAAAATATTTTAGTTATACTTTTCAGAATTAGAATCCTAATCAAGTTCAAAGTAAGCCCCCTTGCGCCTTCACATACTTAGCCCAGATTTCCCCTCCACTGCCGAAGACATTTCTGGAAAGCTTCTTTTGGAATGGATGTTCAACTTCGCCGTCGCATTCTTCCTTACTTCATCTCTACACCGAAAACAGGATCCTCTCAAGGGCATTTTCATTTTCAAGAATAACCAGAAGAACCAAGAAGTCGGCTTCAGCAATTATATTGACCTGTAGGACCTGTGCAACTGCATGTCGGAGTTTTTATGTTCCACCGATAGAAGTTTGGGAACAAATTTCGCAGCGTTATGCGCATGATAGCACAAATCTGTATAGAGAGAACCTGTATTGATCTCAACTTGTTCAACGGTTTCTCGTATGGTTAAACATCAACCATTCATTATCAGATTTTCCACCTTTTCAACAATAGCTACATTTTGAGATGTTTGTGTTCTCCCAGAACGCTGGTCACTTTAAACAAAGGTTTGGTCACTGTTTAGTTGGTTAAAATCTTCCTTAATTTGTGTGCCCCTCATGGCATCGACTCCAAACCCTTATAGAATCTTACGAATTGTTTCACTTTGAAAATTACCAAGTTTTTGACAAAACATTTGATGCAGTTTCTCTGCTCAAGTCGTTCAGTCACCTTTAAAGAAATAAAAATCCGACGAACAGGCGTAAAAGCACCTCACTCGACTGCCTACAGGAAATGACTCCACACTGGAACAAAAAGAAAAAAATTCAAGCATGTACATTAAGCAGACACCTTCCACTGTGCACAGTGGCATCGCTTTAGAATCTCTAATGTACGTGGTAAAATTCAAGGTCGATTATTTTTTTTAACAGACCTTGCATATCTTTGTATATAGAATACATAAGATAACAGAGCTGTTGGTGTAAATTGTATCAAATTTGAAGCTGAAGTGGTTTCTGTTTAATTGGCTTTACCTGAATTCTCTAAAAGAGATTATCAGAATATTGTTAACTTCACTGATTCTCCGGCCACTATTAAAGCAATTTTTTCAGTCCTACATTCCATCAATGAGCCCGTATTTAGTTGCCAATTTTTGATTAATTCTTTTGATGGATAATGATTGCAATGTCACCCTGCAGTGGATTAAAAGTCCCTGTGGAATCATGGGTAATGAATTTACTGATACACTGGCCAAGGGTGAATGCGAGTCTTCCCCAAACTAATCCCCTTTTTTGTTTTGAAAGTATCAAATTAGTCATCAGTGCTAGATTTAAGACTTATTTTCGAGAGAAAATTCAGCACTCTGTAAGGGTAAAGGATAGAGGTTCATTTATGGAAAGTCACATTGCTTCTGACCTGCCTAGACTTGTCGCAAACTTTCTGTCAGAACTATATCATAAAACACCTGTACAATTTTGGTTTAGATTTTTCAGCAGATTTTTCAGCATTCTCTTTATGCAATGCTACAAGCATTTGGCCTCCTGATCCGGAGTTAGTGACGTGGAAGCAGGTATTACTGTTAAAAATCATTGTAGGTTTTATTATATCTCTGAATTGTACTGGCCTGCCCGTCATAGATTGATAGCGGTCTTGCCTAAGTCTAAAGTAGAATTAAGAAAACAGAGCTGTATAAAAACTTCCATACTTAAAAAGAGTGAATTACGGATACTTATTTTTATTTCCAATGGCCTAGTTACAAAAGACCACTACACCACAAGGCGGTAGGAACAAAAACAAAAACAGACAAAACAGACAATGTAGAAAATAAAAACGTGACCAAAAAGTCTATGAACCCAAAAAAGCTTGCCAATAAAGATCGCTCAAAGAGGAGCCCTTTAGTGCTGGGCAGCGGCGCATGTGGTCAGCATCCATGTCTTCCCAAATATCACAGAAGGTGCAGAAAGAGGTCTGAGCAACATGAATTCGATGAAGATGTTTAAGGAGACAGTTGTGTCCAGTAGCCAGACGAAACTCGGCAACTGCTTTACGTATTAACCACATTGTGAGATCTTTAAGATTATTCCACCAGATCGTATTGGAATTTCTCTCTGTGTATTATTACGTATACTTATTAACTAGCTTAAATTTAACAGTTCTTATACTATCTTAGATGCAATAAAGTTGAATTTTTGGTAATTGTAAGGCAGCTTCAAAACAATATCTTGCTTATTAAATAACCATTTATATGATAATGAGAGAACAGTTTTTTGACGTGAATCTTAGGCTATGGTAATGATATATGAAAATGAAAAGACAGAGAGAATGCAAACTCAACCACCATCGTATCGTTAGTATTCGCTAAATCGTTGGTAATACGATTAATTAATTACTATAAACTAAAAATTATGTATCTTACAAATGTTTTAATATGTTTTAAGTATAGTAAAAATATTTTTTTAATCCAGATTGTTCTCTTAGAAATTTATGAAGCCTCTATTAGTGTTCCTAATCTTTTAATTTTTAATTTCTTTCTTCGTATTGTTATTGACGTATCATTTTATATTAAATTTAATTTGATTTACGATATTTTAAGCATCAATTAAATATTTAACAGTGGATTAAATTTTTAATCAATTTTTGTATCACATAAGTGTTTACTATTTCAAGTATCTGTATAAATTGCTATTATTTAGATTAAATAAGAACGCTATTTCAGGGTGACAAAGGAGAAAGAGGAGATACAGGATTTCCTGGCCTTGATGGACAAAAGGTAAAATTTAACTCTAATACGAAAAAATTCTGAATTATTTCTCTTATTCCTATTTATTTGCATATTTACTATATATGTCTACATATGAAGACAAAATATAACATGTAAGGTTTCTGTGGTATGTATCTTACATATTTAAATTTATGTATATACATGTTAAAAAGGAACATCTTGAATATTTCAGGTATTCATATACATTAAAAATTTTTCGTACACTTTTACAAAAGGGCAAACATATTCATGAAACAAATTTCAAATGCATCGGAAAACATGCTATTATCTGAATTTCTTTAAACCAGTTTTAACTAAAATATGTTAAGTAAATTCTACTTTTAACTACTGAAAAAGTAGGAGCAGAGCATTTCAATATTATAAAAAATGAAAGAGGAATAATTGAATATAAAATATCTCATCTCAAACTGTCGTATGAAGTGACAAAGGAAACCAAATAAACATTAAACTTGACAGGAATTTTTAATGCCTTACTTCCAATGAAAACCCATTATTGACATTAAGCATAACTTGTAAAAAGTTAAGAAGTTTTGAATGGCAATTCGCCAATTCCTTTTTTGAAACTCAGAGATGTGATGTCATTAGCCCTCCAAATGTATTCAGAAACATTAAATAATTTTTCTTTCTTTCCGAAAGGTGTTTAAGTGCTTTATAAATAGTATTTGAATTTCCTTAATTATTTATTGCAAGAATAACCTTTTTAAAAAATTCTAGAAAACTCATTTTGAATAATAATTTTTGTAAAAAGGATGGACGCATTTGTATTATGAGAGGTTAATTATTTATTTTACTTTAAGTATTTTCAGTTTATTGAGACCGACATGAAGGAACACTTAAACAGAAACAAGTAATAAATTAATTATTTTTACACGAAAAAAATTATTTTTAGTATATGTACAAATATATATACTTTAAAAATTATTCTGAGAAGTATCCTTTCTTTAGAATTAGAACTGAAAAATGGAAGATTGCAAACATTGCATTACGTTAAACGGAAATTTATCACATTTAACTCAAGATAATTACCACGGCACACTGCAGCTGTAATTTTAAAAATAAAAGAAATTTATTTTAAGAAAAAGCAAATAATTTCTCAAAATAATGTATTTAAACCTCAAATTATGTTAAATGTATTTCACAATATATGTCTGCCATTTCAGGGCAACAAAGGTGAAATGGGACGAACAGGAGAATTTGGAGCAAAAGGAGAAAGGGTAGGAATAGTATTTTATTCAATAAAATAATAACAAGAAATGCACTTTTTTAGCAGAAATTACTTTGAAAGTTTTAAAATATTTATGGTTCTTAATGAATATTTTCAGGGATTTCCTGGAGCTCCTGGTTTGAGAGGCGAACCTGGATTAATAGGAATGCCAGTAAGTTATATTACCTTTGGATATTCAAATTTACATACTTCATGCAAAAAAAAAAAATCAAGAACCTTTTTTATTCTCTTTTATAGGGCCCACCTGGTGTACCTGGAACAAATGGATTACTTGGATCTAAAGGAGATAAGGTTATTACTCATTGTAGCTTTATATTCTCTTTATAAAATTATTTGATATTGACTAACATGCAAAATCAATATCTAGTTTTTTTCTCAATTGCCGAAAAATTTATGTGATGCCTTTATACGTAAACGTTTCCTCAATATTGTTATTTGTTCTCTCGCAACAAATCTACAAGTTATTTTCTCAGATCCATATATATACAATATATACTGATGGGGAAAAATCCCCAACACCAAGGAGTTGTACTAGAGAAACGAAACTTGTTAAGGGTGTGTTTATGCGTCTGAAAGTTGACGCCCATTTAAGTTTTGCTCTAGCACCACTATGAACATATAAATCAGATTTATTTTAAACAAGCAATATAAAGTTCGTAAGCGTTAATTGTCACTGAGACTTGACGTTGTTGTTATGTGTTTCATACTGGGATACATGCGAAAGACGAGAGATAAATGAACAGAAACTTGGAATACAAACACAGAAGAATATAGACTTTTATTACAAACGATGATCCCAGCATAAAACAGAGGAGGAGGAGGAGGGGGGATACTTTCCATTTGTCATGGAAATCCATTTCAGGTGAAAATCCGACTTCTTTTCTCGAATGTTCGGGATTCGAACCCTAACCCACTCGATAACAAGCTGAATATCGTAACCACCATACCAGGTAGCGTGGCTACTGAATTGATGTTAGTCAAAAATGGCTTTATAAGGCGATATAGTACCATCATCACATATATTTTTTTTTAATTTTAATATTTTATATTTGGTTTTAATTATATTTTATAAAGGTTAATATTTAATAATAATTCCATACAATTTTTTTTTTATTTGTTGCAAAATGTTTGCAAAATTTAAATTTTTTAGCTTTTTTAAGCATTTTTTAAATCTTTAAGGCTTTTTTAAATATGTTTCTTTTCTTTCAAAATTTTTTTTCCAAGTACCTTATAATATGCTACATAAAACTGTGAATGGGTTTTTTCTGCTGCTGCTCTTCAATTTTTTATTAATTTTCTTATAGTTAAACTTCCAAAAATTCACAAAAAAACATTAATTTTGATTTTTTTTAGAAAAAGTACTAAACATGTTAGAGCTAATTTCCTGCACAGTTTTACAAAACATACATTTCAGAACATGTATAAAAAATTTCAAACCCATACTTCAATTATCAAAAAAGCCTTAGGGTTTTGAATAACAGTATATGTACAAAAACTCACCATGGAGAAATATGAGTTTGAAGTTTTCATTCCATGAATAGCATGACATAATATTCATCCAATAGTCTGAAACTTTTATGGAATGTTAATTAGCATATTTAAAATTACTTACCATAAAAAATTGCACAAATGTAGAACAATTAAATAGTATACTGCTATAAGGAATATATAGAAAAAAACGAATGAAAGATCAATATTTCATAAAACTTTATCTTAATAATTATAAAAAAAATAAATACACACACTTCAGAGCTAATGCACAACATGTACGAAAAATGTTTATGCCTTTATTTTTTATTTCCATGATTTTAAAAGCCATCGCATGTTAAATATTGTACACGAATAAAAGCAAAATCAAATAAAAATTTATAGGTAAAATACATCAAAATCTAAGAACTGTATATGTGCATTTGTTTAAATAAATATCTTAAAATATTTTAATAATAAAAGTGTTGAATCTCGCACACATGGGATACATATATATCACCAAAAACAAACATATAAAAATTGGAAAGTTTTTCTATTCTTGCGAATTAGATTTTTAATTTTCTGTGTTATCAAAATGAGATTTAATATTTGTGCTTTGGGAGAATCCATTTTGAAGTTTTAATTTCATTCATAATAATATCATAAAAAGCACGTACAACTTTTAAATCTTGACCAAATCTATTTGATCTTTAATAAATAATTCACAAACTTGGATTTTTGCATGAATTGCACAATTCTTCCTTAAAATGATTTATTACTGCATATATAATGTCAATCTCATTGATGCGCATTAGAAAAATAATTAATTCATTTTTAGCAGGCTCTTTTCTAGAAGATAATCTGAAATTTACGCGTGGTAGTTGCTGTTTAGCATCAAACATTGCTCCATTACTTAATGAAAAATGCAGGAAAAGCTTTGAAATTTTACAGCATATTTATAAAGATTCGGGTTATCAAATAAGCCAATAAAAGATTTTCGACATTTTAATGATTTTTAGGGTACCATATTGCCTTAAGATGAAGGAGACATTATCAACAGCTCTTTGAGCTCGAATGTTGTGTAGTAAGGCTAAGAAAATATGGATTTTCTTTCGCGATATGTGCAAAAGGACTTGGTTGAAAAGTATTGTGCATGATTGTTGACATCAGTAGTCAAGAAGATAGGATTCTGGGTTACTGATTAGGAACTACTGAGGGAGAATGTTTGGCTCATGACTGGTGCATAGGGCTGCGTCTACAACAGAGATTCGATTGGAAGTTGGTAACACAATAACACGGCTAGCAAATTGGTTACTTCAAGGATAGCTCCGAGCCATACACTCCATAGTGTGCATTCCACTGACCCCGAACAACTGCGACCCGGAACATCAATGGTGTCAAACCACAGCTCATTGGAGGCCGGACTTGAGTTCTTTTGCATTTTCTGATAAAAGCCGGTTCTGCTTTGGGGCCAGTTATGAACGTGTATTGGTTACAAAGAAATCAGATGAGCACCTGCAAAAAACCTTCCTGTGCAAACTGAGCCAATACCTAGAGTTATGGTTTGAGGAGCAATTTCTTATGACACCAGGAGTACTTTTTATGGTTTTTCCACGCACCATGACTGTAAACTTGTACGTCAGCTTGGTGATTTAATCTGTTGCACTGCCATTTATGCACAGATTACAAGGAGGTAATTTCCAACAAGATTACGCGCCCCTTCATACCGCTTTTGTAATCCAGCATAGTCTATAAAGTGTTAGTGCCTTGATCTCCTAGTTCACCAAATCTTTCTCCTATCGAGCACGAATGGGACAGCATTGGATGACAACTCCAGCGTCATCCACATCCAGTATTAACCGTCCCTATATTGATCGACCGAGAGCAACAAACGTGAATTCCATTCCACAAACTCTCATATCCAACATCTGTATAACAAAAGGCATAAACGTTTTCAGTGGCGTATACAAACTGCCTTCATGGAAAGGTTTATGGTCTTTAAAATGTAGACGAAAGCACCTAAACATGAATTCTATGCTTAAAATAAAAAATGTGTTGGTTTATGGGAAAAATTTGAATCCCCTAACCCCATTATGTACGCCACTGCACGTTTTTATGGTAGCATTCAAAATTCACGCGGCTACAATAGTTATTAGTTTACCATCATTTCCCAATTGAAATGACTTTTATCGCACATGCATTAATCTGTGATATTGAACCTTAAATCAATTAAACATATTACCAAGGCAAACATATTGCCGAAATATCATTACTCTACAATAATTTTTCTTGGTGTTGGATTTTTTCCCATAGCTTAGTTACATATCTAATATATTCGTAAAATAGTGGAAGAGATACGAGGAACAACATTATGAAATCAAATTCTCTCTCACTGGAGTATTTTGGAAATTTTTTTTTAATTTATTAAAATAGGGGCTTTAAACTTCATACATAAAATTATCAATAAAGATTTAAATGAAGTTAAACTAATTAGCAAGAGAGGAAACCTTAAATTGGATAAAAAGAATTTTTTAAGACAATAATTGCAAAATGAATTATTATACTATTCGCATTTTTTTATCATATCTATCTGAAATGAAAATATTGTTTATTTAGAGTGCAATTTTAATATGTTTATTAAAATACTCTGATATAAATTTTTACGTCATTTTAATCATTTTTTCCTCATTGAATTTTATATTGTACCATTTTCTCGACGTTTCTTAGGGTTGATCTTATTACAATCTTAAATTTTTTTTTCAAAATAAGTAAAATAAAGTATTGAATTATATTCATGCATCAAAGATATCTTTATCTCATCAGAAATATATTCAAGCTAGTTAATAAGAACACATTAAATTAAACTTAATTAAGTATCGATTGAAATAGATTAAAATATTAATCACCGAACATTAAAATTTGTGCAATGGCATTCTGAAAATAATTACAAATAATCTTATATTTAAAACTATATAACACACAAATTATATATAAATTTAGTTTATGTTATACAACTTACTCAGGTATGATCTGTAAAACATTATCTAATAATAAAATAGAGTTTCAAAAGAATTCTATAGTAACATTATAAAAGAATGTTTTCCTTACTCATTTAGGGTGACGCAGGAGAGCCTGGATTGCCTGGAGATGTTGCCAAAGCCGGTGACCCTGTAAGTAAACATAGATTAATAACGAAATTCCGGAATATTCTAGAAACAAAAAAGAGCCACTTTTATATTTACAACGACAAATATTAAAAATAAGTTTTATGCTTGACTAAATGGTTAAAAAAGGATTATTGAGAAAGGATTACAATCTTAGTCTAGACTACGACCAATATTTTCTTTGAATACATATTGATAAAGTAATAACATATTTATTTTATTAATTTCCCTCTGGGCTCCCAAAATTGCAAATAAAATTGATAGAAAGTGAAATAAAAAAGATCTTATTCATAAGAGATATGAGGATTATGTTATGTAATGTTATTTTTATTCATATGGTAGTTTTTACTTATTTTTCTATTTGGATAACTTTAGAAACAATCAAAAACTTACGTTTTTCAAAACGTCTTTAGATATATTTTGAATTTATTTTTAAATACTGTAATGGATGAGCTATCTCATCCATTAGTGTGCGAGAGTTAGAAGGAAAACAAGCCCTTGACAAAAAAAGCACAATTTATTTACTATTCTAAACACCAACATAATTTCTACAATTTAAGTTAAGAAATACACCAATTGATAAATATGGGAGCAATCGTGAAGTAGACGAGATAATTGGAGAATTAATAATAAATCGGTTCACTTACACTTAGCACGTCCAGGCAGCACCTTCTTATATTTCAAGATAATTTCTAAAGTAATCCAATTTAGCAAATAATTGACCAAATCGTCAATCTTAATATTAATCAAATAATCTACTAAGTGCTCTCGTCTAGCTTTACTTTATCTTACGTTAATCTCAATGCTATCATTTAGCTTCTAACCTCTCTCTCCTACTTGAACCTGAAGGCTGATACTTAAATACATGACATAATTTACATACGCCGCGTCTTCTTTTCGGGAGGAAGTTATTCAATTAAATAATATTTAAAGAAAGTTGTTCCTCAAGAGGACTGTTAGGAAAAACGTGGATAGGTCCGTTATAACCCTTTCATTAAAACGTTATTTTTTAACCACTTTCGATATAATAATTTCTTTTTACTTAACGTTTCTCAAAAAAGTAAATGATTTCTACATTAAATATACGTATGTGACATTAAACATTTATTTTCATATCCCATAACTATGTATCTCTCTCTACAGTAGAACGTCGTTTATCCGAACGTTTATTACCTGGAGCGTCAAATATCCGGACCTTGGTCCGGATATGCTTTCGAACAGTGCAATGCGCAACAGTTGTTTCGCGTCATGAAAATAAGTGATTATTTTCCAAAATAAAAGTAAAATTGCGACAGTTTGCACCTATTTTGCTTTTTCTCCAAGCACGTATCCCGCTTGTGGTGATTTTCAATATTCGTATAGCGTCCGGCTTCATATACTGCATGGATCGCTTTCGGTTTTCGGTTATCCGAACGGTGTCTGGGCCCTATTGATTAGGATAAACGACATTCTACTATATATGTGATGTTTCAATGAAAGCATGGGACTTTTTGGGAAACTGCCTTTTATTCAATCATGACGAAGCCAATGCCAACTGAGCCTGAATTTGAGCTGGATTATATATTTATTTCAATAATTGTTAAATCATCAACTTCTAGTTTAGTTTTTAAATGGAGAGAAACGTGTTGGAAATTACGGCCTATAAGCATTAAGGTATCCGACTACGTTCAAAACGGAGATTTTACAAATGAGTACAAACGAATATTTTTATTAATATTTAGTGTTCCTTAGATTAGAATACACGTATAAAATTGTTTTAAGAACATTATTACAATAAAAAAATTATTTGAATATATTCTCTTGGCAAAAAAATGAACACAGAATTAGTTATTTTCAAAACATTCTCTTTTTTTATCGAAAATGCTTCTATAATAATAATATTTTGCATTTATATAGCTCGGACCTCTGTACAGAGCCTGAACTAGGGTTTTTGAAATATATATCTTAGAAGTGGTTTTATCTACATTTTAATACATCAGGGTAGAGAAATTTTAAGAAGAAAAAAAAACATCGATAATTATTTCAATTGGCAGTAACTCGGAAAATAATGTGAATTTTTCAAAAGTCTGTTCAGGCTCTCTGAAGATGTTTTAGCAACATATAAATGGAATATTATAATTATTGAAGCGTTTTTCATAACAGGAGAATGTTTTGAAAATAGGTAATTTTAAGTTCATTTTTTTGTCAAAATATTACATTTACATTTTTTTTGTAATAATTATCTTAAAACAGTTTTATAAGGACTTGTGTGTGTTCCAAGTCTAACTATTATAAAAAATACTCTCTTGTACGCTTTTGCAAAATCACAGTTCCGAACATAGACGGATACCTTAAAGAAAATGAAATGGAACTGGAATTTGAAGATTGGATTAACTTTTCTGAGAAAGTATTTGTTGTTTAATTACGTACTGGAAACTACGCATCAGAAAGGTTCAGTAAAAAAATAAAAATTAATTTTTTTTTAAATTTTGCTTAAGCTATTATTTTTTTATCCTTACATATGTACAATATATAGAAAAAGAGATAAATACTGATATTGAAAATATATTCATTATACCCTGTCATAGATTTATCCCAAAAATAAAATTAAAGCAGTGTAGTTTTACAGGTAAGAACTAATTGTTTTATTATCAACTGTTAGTTGCTTACACCAGCGATTCTCCAATTGTGGGGTGCGCCCTCCTTGGGGGACGTGATAACTTTATGAGGGGGTGCGAGCATAGCAAAAGTCGGAAATTAAAAATAATTATTAATTTACTGAAATGGAGCGAAACAAAACTCACACTGACTTAATAAGAATGCATGTTGCATGTTTATTGTAATCTGTGCCAGTTTAAAAATCAGAAAGGCATAGTACATAATTACTTAAATGTAACTTACTTAAAATATTTATTACTTAAAAATAACTTATACAAAATGTAATACATATTAAATGATTTGCAAGCTTTATAATTAAGGTCGTACTGTATATTTAGCGAAATAGTGCATTATTATTGCATTCAATGAATACATTGTTATTGTATGAGGGGAGAGATGAGAATTATGATTGAAAATTCAGTCACAAATATTGAAAGTTTGAGAAGCACTGATTTACACTCTTCTCTTTTTGAGTTTTAAGAGATAAAATTTTCACATAAATAATCGCAATATAACTTCACAAAGATGTGAAAAGATAGAATTAAAACTGTAAAACAAGTAAGGGGATTCAAAGAATAATCTAATGTTAGAGGTAATTTTAAGTAATTACAAATGTTTTGAATGTTCTCTATTAAAATACATAGATTAATTAACAGATATATTAATATTAGTTTGAAAATAAATACGAATGATTTCATCTAAATATAAATCCCACATTGAAATAGAAATAATCCTTCTTTAAACATAATTTTTAACAAATACTTTATTCGGAATGCGCCTTTACTATGTATCAGTTCTAGTTCTAGCAGCATTTAATTGTTTCTCGTTGAACTGATACTAGAATTGCTAATTTTATTTTGCAGCAAATGCATGTTTATGTGTCACACTTTTAAACGAAATGAAACTAATCTACCATTTTGAAGTATTTTATAAGTGAATATTTATCAGCTTAAGACGAAGCTGAATGCACTGTTTGCAATATATCAGTTAATATTAATTTTTTCCTTGAGAAAACAAGTTAAGGATATAACAATAACATAGACTGTGCAGATAATACATAGATGAGAATGTAATGATAAGAACATAATGTAAACAATTCTAATTATTTTTGTATTCATAAGTTTATACTGAAAATTCAAGGGAAGCATTAAGGCTTAAATGTATCTTTAAATACATATTTGACCTTAAAGATAATATTTGAATAATGAAGTAAATAAAAAAGGGGATTGCTTTTTAACTTGGAAATGTGGGTAAAATTTGGAATAAGAAGAGAACGTAAACATAGAAATTTTTACAGCATGCTCAATATCTCTCATATTTAAGTAAAATTTGCGCCTCCATATATTTTAGCAGAAATTCATACACTATTATATCCTTTTTTTAAGTATGGAAGAAAAAACTTATATATATCAAAGGTACTAAAACTATTTTTATGAATAGCCCTTCCACCCTACAAATTATATCTTGTCAATGTAATTTATTATAAAGCTCAATTTATTGTAAAAATCATAAAAATATAGTACATTTAGAAAATTATTTAAAACTAATGCGATGAATGAGGTAATGATTTTTTTTCAATTTATATTTCTTTTATTGAAAAAAAGTTCTTTAATAAGTTGAGAATTCCTTTTTTATGAATAAAATAAGTATATTTCTACAATTTATAATACATATGAATGGGGGAATATTATTTTTCCTACATATGCAAATGGTTTTTAATTAATTTCTTCAATATGTTTGGCATATATTGAAAATTTCTGAGGAGATTTTCACATATTTAATTAATGAGAAACAAGCTTATATATATTTTTTAAAAATATGGATATTAAAAATTTCTTTATTATTGTTTTGAATTCTACTAGAGATTGAATAGAGTTAATCTCTAGGCAACCCGCATGAAGAAAACGGGCTGTAGATCGAGAAGTAGGCGAATATATCTCAGAAAGAAGTTTATATAAATAAATTTTTTAAATTTTTCTTATGTGTATATGTGTTACCTTTCATTGAATAACTTTAACTTAATATTCCTTTAACTGATTTTATAACTCTTTTAGGGTCCACAAGGCCCACCAGGTCCAGCTGGGGAACCAGGAATTGATGGCTCGAAAGTAAGTTATTATTTTATTCAAATAATTTTCACTGACTTTCGTTTTGGAATAAATTTCTTGAAAATTAAATCAATGCATAAAAATATTTTTAAAAATGCCTTATTCCTCAAAATTGCAGAACAGGCTTTTCATCCATTGATAAATTTAAATAATTGTATGTTCTTTTCTAATAAAAAGTTGGAATTTATTCTTGACATTTAGTTTTTTGTAAAACATTTGTGTAACATACTTTTTATTTTTTACTACAACATTGATTTATAAAATATTCAGTGCACTAGAAATTTTAAAATTTTCAGCAATTAATTTTAGTTAAATATTTTTATTTATACATTACAATTATAAATATGTATGAGTTATAAATGCGTAAATATAATGAGATGTAAGCGAGCTGTAAAAGTGTATTGTGTTGTTCTTTTGAGAATTAAATACTAATAGAAAGGCAGGTTGGTCTTGTAATATTCAAATATTTAAGCAATTAACTCTCATTGAGACGAGTAAACTCTTCATGGAGAAGTTTCAGGATTGTGTTTACTGACGAATATACTCGTCATACATAAAAAGTAGTGGCCATCGGCTATTTAAATTGCACTTTTTGAGAAAAACAAAACATATTCTCAAATTTCAAGAAGTTTAGAATATTTCGAAACCAAGCTGGAGTAAATTAAATAAATAAAAAAATATGAAAAATTTTCGATGAACTTATGTGTTTCCATATGCACCGGCTAAAACAGAGTATAGGCTCACATAACGAATTTATTTAGGTGCGATGATGTTTTAGATGTTTGCCAAAGAGGGGCAAAAGCAAAAATCGGAAATTTGATTTACGATAAGGTTCCTGCAGGTATGGTCAGCAATGGCGCATGATAGGCGCTGAACTCATTGACAGCTGCTGGTCCGAAGTTACCTAGCTATCAATAGGAAATGCCAGTTGTTGGATTTTAAACCATGTGCTGACATTGGAATAATAGCTTAAATCTATGGTGACTTAAGAAGAGTTTTTTCTTGTAATGGCAAGGTAGCTTTCAGGTAAGGGGGCTGTGTTCAACCCTACTGCACCTACTCCAGATCTTCCTTAATCTCAAAACAGGTAGAAAATATTTTGTCAGTAAAGAAGGATGTAAATTAGTGAGTGTTTAGTTCTCAGTCCGGGAATTGTGACGGTCACAAATTACGAGAGGAATTTATTCTTGGGGTTTTCGAGTAGTATACATTCTTTTGCAAGGAAATCAAAGCACCAAGAAAGTGTTGTCCAATTGTGATGAAATTTCGTAAGCAAAGATATCTTGATCGAACACACGAATGAACATGAATTGCGGTCGCAACTCGCAAAGTATAAAACTAATAATAGAGATAAAAAATTTATCTTTTTTTCATTTTCGCCGTTGTGATTCCCCAGAGAAAAAACGAATGATGCCATTCCGACGTTTTCGAAGACCTTATAGGCAAATGAATGAGCTTAAACGTGGTCGCGTTGTCTGAATGTGTGAAGCTTGGTGGTCAAACCAAGCAATAGTTCGTCACCTGCAACGTAGAGACACAGCTGTGCAAAAGTGCTGGTAGCAATGGTTGCTACGAGGAACTAATCAACGAAATAAAGGCTTTGGAAGGCTAAAATGCACAAATGCGAGGCATGATCGGATGATTGTTCGACAAACCCGAACATCTCCAACGGTATCATGGTATCGTTGTCCACTATTCAACGTACTACAGCCTGTTCCATACTCCCCATGGTACCTTCCACCATTTCACGTCGCTTGGCTAAGTCAGTGTTACGCTCATAGTGGCCTTTAAGACGTTTGCTTTTGACTTAAAAACATCGGTGGAATCGTCTGTTATGGTGTTGCAGTCGAACATCATGGTTGCTATTAGACTGGCATCACATAGTGTTCAGCGATAAATTCCGCTTTACTCTTGAAGCAGATGACCATCGTCTTCGCGTCAGGAGAGGCCGGGGTCAATGGTCTAAATCAGCTTTTGCTTTACAAAGGCATGCAGTCATAACCCCCGGTGTGATGGTGTGGAGTGATATCTCATACGACAGCATATCATCTCTAGTCATCCTCCACACAACTTTAACAGTTTAACGGTTAGTTCATACCATTCTGTGGCTGGTTGTATTATCCTTAATGACTCGTCACCTGGGGAAAAGTTTACAACAAGATAATGCCAGGCCCCATATCACTCGCATATCTCTGGACTACCTTCTTTCCGTTAATACTCTCCCTTGGCCAACAAGATCACCAGACCTTTCACCAATCGAACATGCCTTGGACATGGTAGGACTCTAGATTCAGGCACCCCAAAATATTGCTAATCTGGAGCAACAACTAATGAATTCCTGGCAGAATGTATCACAGGATAATATTAGGAGTCTCTATTAACCTTTATCGAGGCGCATAGAAGCATGTATCCCCGCCAAGGGTGGTTTCACTAACTACTGATTTTAACTTTCAAGTTATAATAGTAAGCCGTGGATGGGATCTATGGCCTTAATTTTTTTTTCATTTTATTATCTGTGTATGAGTACACATACTTAGTATACATACTGTGTATGAGTATACATACTGTTTACGAGTATACATTCTTAATTTTATTAAAAAACAGCCACTTCCTTCACAATGATTCGATTTTTTTGCAGAAGAGTGTATATGTATTATATGTTTATGAAAACAAATAAATAAGTATTAGTAATATAAAATTGGTAATTTTTAAAAATAAATCCATATTTTTGATTCAATATTTTAAAAGTGACACTTACTTTGTGATTAACGAGAATACTCGTATTGGCTCAATTTCTGTGACACACATAGTTGCGTGCTCTCTTATGGGGCGCCACAATTAACTGGTTAAATAGAACTGTTGTGAAAGGCAACCAAAGAAAGAGAGAAATTTAAAAATTAATAACGTTTATGTTAATGTATTTAATACCTAATAAAGTTACAAATAGCTAAAGTAAGAGAAATAGCCTTAATTTTTATTAATAATACTTTATTTATCTTGAGTATATGGAAAAATATAGGCATATGGGTTATCTGAACTTGACATTAAAAATAAGACTTCAAATCCAATGCCAAGATATGTTGACAACCCGTTCAGGACCGGACGATTTTTCCTGTAAAGCCTAACTTCATTTAAAAATTCATATAAAGTCATTGCTGTAATAAAATACGCCGAAGTTCATTGTTTACAATCATTCTGAATTCCATAAGTTCCAAATTTAGATCATATTGGTGTGATCACAAGCCCCAGAACTGACAAAACGCAACCTCACATATGTAACCATGTTCCCTGAAATGATCACATATAAGTGATCAAGGTCCTGAATGGAATAAACCAAAAAGCATGTAACTCAAATTAAACAAATATAATGTTGTAACTAAAATTAAATACAAATTAATGTAACACAGCATGTAACTCAAATTAAACAAATATAATGTTGTGACTCAAATTAAACAAATATAATGTTGTAACTAAAATTAAATACAAATTAAACAAATATAATGTTACAACTAAAATTAAATACAAATTAATGTAACACAGCATGTAACTCAAATTAAACAAATATAATGTTGTGACTCAAATTAAATACAAATTAATGTAACACAGCATGTAACTCAAATTAAACAAATATAATGTTGTAACTCAAATTAACATGCGGCTCAAATTAAACACAAATTAATGTAACACAGCATGCAACTCAAATTAACACAACCAACGCTTGTAACGTAACCCATCTAACTTTCTCTACAAATTCGATTCATTTACCTTATGCATGTTTCGCGGTTCCTTTTCAGAAAGAAGTTCAGAAATCAAACAATTCATTAAAAGGATTAGTAAGGAAAGAACCAAAGAGAACCCGTTACAGATAGTACGAAAAAAGATAAAATATAATATGTATCCAAATCTATATTTGGCATTGCTTCTGTAAAGCTAACACGATTTCCTAAATTAACTAACAGGAATGATTTAAAAGTCAATAAAATGTAAATGCGAAGAAGAACTCTTTCATGTAAAAGCTATCGAGACCCTTATTGAAAAGGTTTTCAACATTTCCAAAATTAATGAAACTCGTGATCAATATGAATAGGGATGCTTTCTTTAAATGAGTTTCGCTTTTAAAAAGGCATTATTTCACTGACTATCTACACTCGCATTTTAGTAATGATTAAGTTATTTAATACCAGAGCATGAAAAATCCATTTAAAATCGTTAGGAACATTTTAATACCACTTCCGATCGCATTATTTAGTTCCAGAGATCGTTTTAAAAACAGCAATAGAGAGAAAGAGAAAAAAAAACTTTTTGAGTAACGATCTTTTGGCCAACTTGAGCTCGAAAACATATTTAATTTCTATCCCTCTTTCATCTTTTTTCTTAAATATTGATTTTTCATAACAAATGATGACCTTTGATGTCTGAAGTTGCTTACTCAGAGATAATGGAAACGCGTTAAACCGAAAGATATCACGGAAATTGCATTAAGTGTAGTAAATCGATTCCTGAGTTGATTAAAGTCCCTGCTTGTTTTTCATTGCGTTTTTAACTAATTTAGGAATTTTAATATACCTTTATAAATACATATGAGGTACAAATACGCTGCTTCTGATAATTTTTTAATGAATATGCATTGTTTCTTATTTGTTTAGCTTATAAAATAGTATAACTGCGTATAATGTATTTTACAAGGAATATATATTTTAATATTATTTAATACATCTGAAATTAATCAGTGTAAACATGCCTGTAAAGTTTTCAATTTATGAAAAATTTTGATTACATAGTCGACTCTTGATAATTCGAAGTTGGAGGAACTAATGAAAAGCTTCAAATTATCAAGAGTTTGAATGATCAAGAGGCTTAAAAAAAAACTCAAAAAAAATACCCGAAGATAATTTTTTTTCTAACATATTTAAATTTGAAACTATGTAATAAAACAACAATTGTACATACGTATAAAATTATGTTAAAATATTTTTAAAGTATTTTATTATACTATATAAATATTATACAGAAGTTAAGAGTCCTGTATTATATATAAAAATACATTCAATACATTCATACACAATCCTACGCATCTCCTCTTCACAATAGTGGGCCATACTTTCTGAAAACATGCGTAGAAACGCCACTTGTTAAACGAAAGGTATGCACGGTTGACAGCAGGTGCAGTTGGTCTATTATCCACTTGAAGAAGGAAAGCAATAAAAATGCATAAAGTGATGATCCGGATAACACTAAGAAGGGGTAGTAGACAAATGGTCCCTAAAGGGGCCCCGTTACAGGAGAGACACTTAAAGACATAAACCTGTTTGCTACAGGGCAGTACATAATAGTGAATGTTCGAACTTTCCAGAGTTTTATAAAATAACTTCGAATTATTGCGTGTTGTAGTCTGAATAGCCACAGTTTTTACTTCGAATTATTGAGTGTGACCAAACGTATTGTTTTAGTTCGAAGTAGCAAGAGTTTTTCTAGGGACTAAGCATATACTTCGAATTATCGAGAGTCGACTGTATATGAAATTTTCTTTTGATTTTTAAGTACTGTATATTCCGGCATATAACGCGTACTTTAAACACAGATAAAATGAAATAAAAATTTAAGTGTGTCTGCATTATAAGCCAGATATAAAATTAATAGTTTTAAAAATAAAGAAAACAATGAGCATTAAAAACAGACTTCTTCAAATATTCCAATACTGAAAGAAATGACACTACTTAAAAACTTTCTTTATGGTATAATTTGTGTGAACAGTTTGTCGTGTTTATATTCCGTTATATCTTCATTCGAATTGTATTTAATCCTGTAAAAACTCTGCTTTGCGCAGAGGTCATTGGTGTTTAGGGGTTCGAGAAAATATCAGCCATAATCAGTTCAAACTATAATTTATTGTTATTTCTAAATTAAATTGGAAAAAACTTAAGGTAGGAAATGCACACTACTACTAAGTATAAGAGCAATCACCCGGCAATAAGGATATTTAATAGTTGGAGTTTTAGCTAATTCACTTACTCTTAGCACACTTTGGACGTCTACGGTTTAATTCGCCGTAATTCTGTTATTAGTAGTACGATCTCCGATCGTTATTATTAATCTCTATCTTATTACTTAATCGTCAATTAGCAATATTCAATAATCCAGAATTACTCGTGAACTGATTCTCGACTAGCTCCCAAATACTCTGAACTAACTTCAACTAACTTCGAGTAGCTAAAAGTAAATGCTTAAATGGAAGCATTCATTTGAATAAATCGAGTTTTCTTCTTCGGGAGAAAGTTTACAATAGAACAACAGTTAAAAATAAATAAATTTACCCCAAGAGGATTAGTGACAGGTCACGAATACACCTGTTACAATCTTCCACAGAACTTTTAATCTGATCCATAAATAAATAATCACCTTCCATGCCATCTGGCTTGTTAGATGCAAAATATTTTTTTAAAATTTGAATTATATTTGATATATTGTTATTCCATGATTTTATTATTAATTTACACATTATATCTAGACTTTAAAGGATAAGAGCTTTGCGCATGAATACCAAGTTACTTCGCAAAAATAGCAGATGCGCGTTATACGGTGAATTTAACTAAAATTGAAAAAAAAAATGCAGTTTGAAAATGTAGGCACGCGTAATACACCAGAATATATGGTATATAAATAGATTTTTTACAATGCTTTTTTTTTCAAAATAATAACTAAGCGAATAGCGCTAAGGAATTAAAGTTTAAAATGCGGTAAATATTTTTAAAAAAAGGCATTTGAAAAACATATTTTGCACTATTCGAAAAATAGCCAATATGATGTGTAATATCATTAAAAAGCTTTATCAGTGAATTTTGCGTAGTCATAATGCCAATGTTTGCCTTACACTCAGAAAGAACATTTGCTGATTTTAAAACGTGATTAAAAAGGACAAAAAAATGTAATTTTATAAAACTAAATAAAATCTAAATGAAAGTGCGATTGTGTTTATATGTTAATAAGTTTGTAATGCGCAAGTATTGTAAGTGATTAAATATATATTAATGTATGCTTAATTTTATATTCGAGACAATAATAGTTGATTGGTTCTTATTCATTAGGATATAAATAAGAACCAATCAACTATTATTGTAGCTCAGTTGGATGAAAATTTTAATCTACATTTAAATGTCAGCAATCAATAAGCTTCGCTATTACGTTTTCAGCTAAGGTGCGATGGAAAAAGAATGACTATATGATTGAAATAAAAATACCCGTTTAAAAAACAATTAAAAATAATAATACTTCATTTTGCTACTCCAAAAGAATCGAAAAATTATTTCTAATATGTTTCATTAAAAAATGGCAGATCTCGCTCGTGGTTTTTTAACGAATTGTTGTTTAACTTAGTGATATTTCATATAAAAAATGTTGAAATTCTTTAAAACATTTCAAATTTTTTTTTTGTATGTGTTAAGTGTAATATATCATTCAATTTCTACTTAAGAATAATAGTTTTTCTTATACAATCCTTTATTAATAGAAATTTATCCATAATCATATAATTTTCTGAAATTAGGATGGTGTTTCTTTGTAAGGAATAAATACAAAATATCATAAATGAAAGAAAACAATTTAGACCAGCTTATAATTTTGTATATCGTCTTTTTTATTTTATGAAATAGCAATCGTATCAATTTTTTTTTGAAATATTTAAAAAAAAGTAGAGGAATAGGTGTTGAATGAAAGCAATATTATGATTTTGAATGCTTTACTTTATTCATGAAAAGTTCTAAATATAATATTGTTTTGTCGATGTATTTGTAGCTACTACACATTAAAAAATAAAAAATGCACCCTATATCCAAAGAAATAAATTTCAAAGAAGAAAAAAGAGAAGGGAAGTCATATTTTTTCTGTTGCAACTTTTTCGTTATTAATTACACTATCTGGCCAAAAGTATCCGGACACCTCTTAAAAAAGTGGTTCTGGCGAGTGACGCAATTTGATACGTAATTGAAAGCTATAAAAGTGTTGGTAGTGGTTTGTCAGATTGTATTTATGCGTTTGTGAGGCAATGAGTAAGTCAAAGGAGCTCAGTGAGTTTGATCGTGACAGTATAGTGGGATGCCACCTTTGTGGGAAATCAGTTCGTGAGATTGCGGACATTCTACAAAAGCCTAAATCCACTGTGACGGATGTAATTGTGAAGTGGAAACGTCGAGGCAGTGGAACGGCAGAAAACACATGGTGAACGCAGCCGCAGAACTCTGAAAAAGGGTAGTGAAACAAAATCGCAAGTCCTCGTTGATGGAAATTTCTCAAGAGTTCCAAAATTCATCAGGAATTAGTGTTAGAAGCAGGACTGTCCGTTGAGAGTAAAAAAACTTGGGATTCCATGGTCGTGCAGCCGCTCACAAGCCAAACATCACTCAACAGAATGCGAAGCATTGATTGCAATTGTGTAGAGCTCACCGTCATTGGACTGTGGACATGTTTAAAACTGTTCTTTGGAGTAATGAATTTCGCTTTACAGTCTGGCAGTCGGATGGACGCGTCTGGATTTGGCGGATACCCGGCGAACGATTCTTTAGTGACTGCATTGTGCCGACTGTAAAGTTTGGTGGTGAAAGCATAATGGTGTGGGGGTGTTTCTCGTGGTTTGGCCTGGGTCCGTTAGTTCCTATGATTGGAAACATGAACTCTGAGATGTATGTGGACATTCTGGACAATTCTGCACTCCCAACTCTATGGCAATATTTCGTGGAAGGCCCATATCTCTTCTAGCAGGATAACTGCTGCATTCACACATTGAGGCTTGCACATACGTAGTTTGATGAAATGGGTGTTCAAAATCTGGACTGACCTTCTCAGAGCACTGATTTAAATGCCATAGAACACCTTTGGGACGAATTAGAGCGCAGATTACATAGCCAGCCAAATCGACCATCCTCACTGCAAGCACTCACTTCAGCTGTGATGGACGCCTGGAAGGCAATTCCTATGGTCACCTATCAAAAATTGGCGGAAAGTCTTCCCAAACGTGTGCAGGCTGTCATCCATGCAAAAAAGGGGAACCAACATCATATTAATATGTGCTTTAGGACGCTCTAAGTCCATACCACTGGGTGTCTGGATACTTTTAGCCAGATATTGTAGTACATGTAATGAATTTTTGATATCTTTCAAATTACGGCAATACAGCTTTAACGAGATGGTAAATTTATTCTAGAAAATATTTAAAAACTATTAAATTTTCGTAATTGGAATTTTTAATTAGGGTTTTTACGAAAAAGTACAAATTAAATAAAAATGTAATTAAAAATGGAAAAAGTTAAAGTAGTTAAAACAAATGCATGATTTCAAATTATCTACGTAATAAAATTAATATAACAAAAAAGCCTGAAAAAAATTAGATAAGGTTATAATTCAATTTAACTACAAGGAAGATGAAAGTTTAATTATCTTTTCTTCAAAGATTACGAAATATAAGATTGAAATAATTTGAATTACAAACATAACAGTTTTTTAAGCGAAGAGTAAAAAAATATGATAAAGCACACTGTTTTTGTGTAGAATTGTTTGCTAATCGTAAGACTTCTACTTTCTATTAAATATATATATTGTATATATATATAAATCCAGAGTATAATTTTAAAGACATTCAATTTACTTTTAATAACTTTCATTCCATGAACCTATTAATCAATTTCAAAGAGCCTTATATACAAATTTGCAGTACATGTAAAGTTTTCTTGATGTATTGTTAAAATGTAATGCACACATCTAATGTCAGAGATATTTTTTTAAAAAAATTAGATTATTGCTGAGACACAAAAGAGATCTTTTGAATAGTTTTGAAATCCAAATGCAATATAATTATAGAAGTCATGGTAATAATGTTTAATTGTATTTGAGCGAAAGTAAGATTCAAAAAAAATTTAGGTATTTATTTAATTCAGAACCTTTCGATATTAAAGTTTTTATTTACATAAAAATTTTAAGTTCTGTATATTATTGGAATGAACAAATTAAACAGTTTTTATAAATATATACTAAAAATAATGTAAAATAATCTTTATACTACACATCTTTATATTAAATATTAATAAACATGACATCCAGAATCAACTATACTTAACAAATAAGGCTTTTTATGGACTGAGGATTTTTTTAAAATCTAAATTTTTTCAAGAAACACAAAGTTTTTAATTTACAAAACTCTTATTAGACCAGTTTTGACATATGCATCTGAGACTTGGTTACTGAAAAAATTGGAAGAAAATCAAATAGCATTCTTTGACGGAAAATTTTTCGAAGTATACTAGGAGATGTAAACGAAAACAACAGCTGGAGAAGAAAATACAATTTTGAATTATATAGAATTTATAAGCAACCTGACATCGTTAAACACATAAAAATAAATAGAATGAATTGGATGTGGCCCTTATAATTCGAATGTCAGGTGATAATGTTGTCAAAAAGATATTGCAATTCAAAGTCACTGGGATTCGGAAGCGTAGCTGAAATGGACAGATTCAGTAGAATCAGACTTCAAGACTATAAATGAGAAAACCTGGAGAACGAAGGTGAATGAGAGGTCAATGGGGAGGAAACTTTAAAGGAAGGCACTGGTCGACAAGTGGATGTCTTGCCGGATATGATGATGATGATATATACACTAAGTAAATTGAGCTTTTCCATGATATGTAGTTGATTTTTGTTTTCATTGCCACAACATTTATTTTGTTTCAAAATTATGTACCAATTACATTTTTATTTTTATATTTTCATTATATATTATTTTTACTATAATAAATATTGATATATTTTTTAAATGAATGTCTCATTATTTCCAAGGGAATACCAGGATTACCCGGTCCCCCAGGCGCTATTGGATCCCAAGGATTACCAGTAAGTTTTTAGTGTTCATATTTACAAGTTTTACTCGTATTGAATTTAATAATATTTTATAGCAGTTTCCCTAAATAGAATTATTGGAATAAGTTTTTAAATTCATGATTAAAAAGTTTTCACATTCAATTATGTTCAAACATTGAATATAGCTTTATATATATTTAAATTCTTAAAAATAATTGTATCGTTAATATATAATATTTATATGATATATTATTATAAATTTCTACCAGGAATTTGAATGTAATTCATATGTATTTAATTAAAAGTTACAATTGCAAAGGGGGGTGGGCTTAACTAGCAAAGCAAACAAAAGGTGAAAAGTTCGTATTTTATGAAAAAGGAAAAATTTATTATATTTAAATAATTTTTTAAAACTTGTAAAATATTTCAAAATTTGCTGTTTTATTTTTCTTAATTTTGAAAAATTATAAAGTATGCTACATAATTTATCATATTAAGTATATATTTGTTTACTTAGGTTTTTATCGTTAAAATGAAATAGAAATTGGTAATTTCTACAATCACAATAAATCTTAAAATTTAGCAATAAAATGTTCCAAATATTATGAAATACGATATGTTTAAACCGCTAATCTTTTCTACTATGTTAAAAATAAATTGTTGTTTTTACGCTTCAAAATTATTTCCTTTTGTAAAATATTATAACATACCTTTATTAATGATTTGAAAAATTATGGAAATTTTTTTCTTCATGAATAAAGATATCTACTTTAAATCAATGTTTAAAGCTCACATTTCTGAAAAATGTATTTTATAATCATATTAATTATAACACAAAAATATCAGCTCCTTTTACATCAGAGTCCCGAAAACTCGGCCCTCGATAATCCAGCTATCCGGATAACTCGGCCACAAGCATGCAGTTCAAAAATACCTCACGTGCCGACCCATGCCAAGACATAACGCATTTTTTTAAATAAAGAAGCCTGATTTTGCAAATTAGGCAACTTAATTTTCATTATAAGCATTTCTTATGCTTTCATAAAGTATTTTTCTGAGGTGTGTCTGATAAGATAAAACACTGTATACTACGTATTCATTAATTTTCATTTTCATGTAGTAAATGCTTTGTGCCTTTATAACGTCCGTACTATTTCTTAAGAAAACAATAAATACAAGTGTAGTACAATATTTTCTGAGGAAGCACTCGTACTTATATTATTTTTTCAGGGGGTTCACCCATGTAACGGACTGTTTTTTAAGCATTTTTAGAGAATTTTTTTTGACGACCAGTAAAAAGATAGAACTTTAAGTTTTTTTATCATTTATTTATATGTATTTTTAAGAGTATGTATATAAATGTTTAGCCAAAAATATCCGTCAGTTATAGTGCTCTAAACATGCCCGCCTCGAAAAACTGGACGCTTATTTCCTCGAGAAACCGGCTGATTGGCTTATCTGAAATTTTAAAAAATAACGGCGTTTTAATCTATAAGCTTAAATGCACAGAATGGACTATACTCAATTGAAAATATTAAAAACTAGATTTTTGGTAGACCTCAGAAGAAAAAGTTCCGAATTTCTGGGTTTTTTTGTTGTAAAAAATAGAAATATTTTGAATTTTGGAATGATCCTAATCCATTTGGTGCGTATATATGTGCCGAGTCTACCCTATAAATTTGAGGTCATTCGGTCAAACCGTTCTTGAGATACGATGAAGGAAAGTTTGAAAAACACTGTTTTGAGAAAAATGTGTTTAATGTTTCAATTCCGATTAAAATAATGAAAATCTTAGCACCTTCAATAGGCGATGCCTGGTGGCGAAGACTAAAACAAGTTCGACGAATTATTCAATAACTATAGATATTTCCTTTTAAACCTCTACAAACTTATATGAACGTATATTTGCATAGAAGAGTCAATGGTATCAAGCCAACTGTACACAATAGGCCCAGCCTTCGATTGACAACTCAGAGCTACGAACACCTGCTCTTCTAAAACTTGTTTCTTTATAACGGCTTAGAATTTTAAGAAATCTTTTTACCACCGTATTCTAGACATGTTAACGAAACAATTTATGTAGAAAAATTTGGTTGGTTTTTTTGAACCCATCACATGGGTGAACCACCTTAATCCCATTCTCAATATAACCCAGCATTTTCACAAACTTTTTCAAACTTTGGTCCATATTAGGCTGAGTTTTTCAAGACTGCTGCATCTCAAAACTTTTAAAGACCGATTAAAGAAATTTAAATTTTCTTTCCTTCCTCAAGCCCTACAACGAATCCTTTCATTAAATGATTAACAATTTTATTCTTATGAACTTTTTCTGCCTAAAACACACTTCGGAATCCAATCAAATGTCAAGGCAAAGAAAAATATATATTCCAACTTCAGTAACTGATTTAATCTGTTGTAATTAAATTAGACCTCGACTTGCTTTCAAATTACATTTTATCTCCTGTAAGCTACACTTCCCAACAAAAGAAGTATTGGAAGCTTCCTGCGTAAGCCTTTAAAGCCAATAAGCTTCATTTAATTGATTTGAAAGAGAACAAAATTGCTTAGCTAAGCAAAAAAACGAACTGTACTAACCAATTACGAAGAAGTAAAGAAATGCCTTCCTTTTCAGGGCCCTCCCGGACCTCAAGGACCGCAAGGAATAGAAGGAGCTGAAGTAAGAGATATTTTCTTTTGATTACATATTAAAGTTCTGTCCAAATTAAACTTTTCTGTGTGTGTTAAAGTATTTTTTGCTTAGGATGTAATGATATATATGTGTTATACCATTACATCTTGAAAGCAATTTTTATCTTTTGTCCCCAGTTGTTTGATTAAAGAAATAGAATGGAATATTTAAATGTCTTTAGTACGTCCTGTGGTGGTGCGTATTCATTTATATAGATAGACAGATATAGATATATATATATATATGAATAAAAATTTTCCATGTTATTTAAGCAATATTATTTTTAATATAATTTTACTAATATGGGGAAATGACTACAACCTTAGGATGGTAATGTTTTATTGAACAATGAAGGATGATATATATATATATTAAAAGATATATTAAACACCAGAGGAGAACGTCTTTTTTTACTTCTACGTCAAAGTCTTTCACTACGTCTATCGGCGTCCGTCTGCGTGATTTCCAGTGCAGTGCCTTGTGTTGGGCACTATTGGCGGGGTGTGATGTCAGCGTGGATTGCTCCACTCGACGTAAAATGGGAAGGGGGATGCGATAGTGCACATATCCAACCCTGCGCTAATAAAGTAAAATTTTTACAATAGCTGAAATAAATGTAAATTGTTCATTTGTGTGTGTGTGTGATATGCAAAATTTTCTAATTTCAAAACATTCGAAATAATAATATAGAACCGATAGAACAAGAGCTTTCATTACAACTGATATATAATAAAAGCAGAGTAACCCCACGGTAGTCTAATGGTCATGGTCACGGACTAGAGGTAGATAAGTCAGAGCTATAGCTAGAGCCCTTGTTTCCCTGAAGACTTGCCGTGTTGAGGGGCTGATGCACGTTGAATATGTCGTGGTTCAAAGTTCTCTCGTTAGCGGGGTGTGGTAGTTAGGATAGTGGAGAACCAGCTCAGGTGTTGACTTTATCACATAACCATAGTTCAGTTTTACAAGAGCTGTTGCCAAGAGAACTCGTGTTGTTTTATAGTGCGCCGTTAATGAACATTTACTTAAAAAAAAGTAATATATACTTCATTCATTTTTTTAAGAAATTGCCAGTATAAATAAAGAGAAAGTTGATTTAAAATAGCTGATTATAAATAGTAAACAGTATTGTATATACAGTGGATCACAAAAGTGTTCGTATACACTTGCAATTTCCTATAAAATTTAATGATTTCGACTGATAAAAATTAATATATCAGAATTGTAGTTCTTTCATGATATGCACAACTTGTTCTTAATGGAAGAGTATAATCAACTTTTAAAACATAAGTATAAATATTATTTTTAAAATTTATTAATCAGAAAACTAGTAAAACTTACGCCACAAAAGTCTTCATGCACTTAAGAAAATCTCAACAAAGCTTTAAATATTGTATTTCTATCTTAATGTAATACTTAGTAAGATAGTTTTTAGCGTCTATAACAAATTTTAAACTTCTTGGTTTAAGTTTAATCAGTTTTTTTGTAATTTCTGCATCGATGTTTCATCATTCTTCTGTGATTATTGTTTCTACTTCACATTTTGTTTTTATAAGTTATTTCTTTTTTTTAAATAAAATTCTCACCAAATATGTTTACTAGACCTTAAATAAAGTGATTTAGGAGGTGTTTTTAGAATTTGGGAACAGTTATAGTGATAACATGGCTTACACTAAGCACAGTACGCTGGGCGTCATTATCTCATTAAAAATGAAATCGCCTCCAATATTAAAATTTTGGGCGGATAAGTTAAAATTGTTTTTTAAAACAATTAAATAGAGGTCATAATTCGCGATACCATAAAAAAGACCAAATTACCTGATCCTGAAGTCGGTTTACGCCCCCACACAAGAGTACCTTCATCTCCATGCTGAAGCATGGAAATTTTTTTAAATGTATGAATTTGTGGCGTAATTTTTAGTAGTTTTTTGATTATTAGTTTTTTAAAAAAATAATAGTTATATTATGTTTTATAAAATGGATTATGTTATTCTATTAAGAACAAGTTGCAGATATCATAAAAAATTACAATTAATATACATTAATTTTTATTAGTCGAAAACATTAAGTTTTATACGAAATTGCAAGTGTACGAACACTTTTGTGGTCCACTGAATATATATTTCGGCAAATGCAGGGGAAGGTTGAATAGCATTAAAAAACTTTAAACCCTGCAAAAAATCTTAGTTTAAAGGCCAAGAGTTTGGTATTGTACTATGACGCCACTTATTTTTGACCTACATGTCTTGCTATATTTCAATCTATAGCTTTGCTTTATTTTCATTTAGTATATGATTATTGATTATACATATTATTAAGAGTAAAGCAATTTATTCCTTTGTTGAGACACAGATGCTTTTTTAAAGTGAATTCATCAGTGTCTCAAGGAATTTTAATGAACGAGTATTCCCAACTTAGACTCAAATAATTTAGAATTTGTTGATAAGGCATTTACATTATACTAATCGCATGTATTTTAGCCAAACGTTTAAAATTCAAAACATTTAAGGTATCTGAACACGTTCGGAGTACTTTTTAACAAAATAGCATACTAAAATATTATAAATGCTCTTTTAGGACTCAATACCAATAAATATTACTATTTAACTATCAATATTTAAAATAAATAACCTGTTTTTTAAAAAAAATCAGAATTATATGTGAAATTTTAGCAATATTTTTGAAAAAATTCAAAGCAGTTAGAGAAAAAAGTAACAAACATATATTAGTAAAAGTATTACTAAAACAAATTAGATGCCTTTATCTAGAAAATGTTCTAAGATTTCAATTTTTTATTAAAATTGGAAAACTTTAGAGCTGATTGAGTAAACATTATAAGAAGTTTGCATTCTTCATGAGACTATTATTTAAATAACAAGCCATAACTGAAAAAGTATTCATACAATAAGAAATAATTTAGTACATTCTCTAGAAAATAACATAAATATCAGGTTCAAAAAGTTTTATAGAAGTACATTCATAATATTTTGAGATATCACACTCGCCATGATAGATTTTGAGCAATTTAAATGTCCACTTCTGGTAGATCAAACACCCACTTCCGGTCTTTCTAACTCTATAAAATTGATTGTAACTTGGTCTCTAGGTAGCGTAAAAACGAAACAAAGTATGTTTCGTAAAGTCAAAAAAGATAGCTCTATTCAATAAAATAAAAAACAAAAATATGTGCCTTGACTGAATTGGGTCATTTTCAACGTGTTCGGATACCTTAAAAGTACATAATGTGTCTCACACAGTTTGAAGAACATTATCAATAAATCATTTTGTCAACTAAATATCATTTTGTAGACAACTATTCATTAAAGCTGGTAATTATTATTTAAGTAAATAAATATCTTTCCTAATATAGGAAGGTAATTTCATTATCATAGTTAACTTTGTAATAAAAATATATTTAACGTATATTAATTAGAGATTCTACGGAAACATATTTTGTTCTCTAAATACAGTCTACTTTACGTTAGGGTCCCAAAGGAACCAAAGGAGATGTAGGACCCAGAGGCCCTGATGGATTTCCTGTAAGTACAACATTTACAACTCTAGTTATAATTACATCAGTATCTTATTCATTTATCCCATTTACTAATAGAATATTTTCCGTCCTATTTCAGGGAGAAGCCGGAGTTCCAGGAAAACCAGGTCCCGTCGGAAAACCAGGACTGAAGGTATTTTCATCTTTTAATAGTTTTAGTTCAACGCAGTTACAGAACTCTTAATGGAATGGTGGTTTCAACACGAATATTAATCTTTTCGGAGCTGCAAAATTAATTTATCACACGAACGAAAAGGTGTGGTCTTTCGCCAAAAAATTAGTTTTAACCATGAAAGAAGCTGGTACAGGTTTTCCTCCTAACTTGTCTAGAGACGATTCCGAAAATAATTCAATTATCTTTAGAGGTTTTATTGAATGATGTCACGTAATACTAACGAATGAAGATTAAGCTTTCGATACAATTGTTGAAAGTATGCCTTTGTTTCAAAATAAAGTTATAATTGTATTATAAATTGTAAATGACTTAAGATATAAATGATAAACACTGAAACAAAGTTATTTTACAATGTAACATATGTATGCTTTTTATTTCATTTTCAATACATGATATAGAAACGGTTTTGTTTGCAGGTTATGAAATGTTATTAAATTTATGCATATCTTAAAAATATGTACTTCAAATAAAGATAAAATCATCATAAAAATGATTATATTTAATAGGAGATATATTAATCTCTTTTAGTTTTGCAATAATTTTAGAAGTTGTATTTAATTCATACTAAATTACATATAAAAACTCATTTTCATTTGAATTTCTAGGAAATTTGAAATTAATTGAATAAATTGTAAGGTACTTGTGTGCCCATTTATTTCACGAAACACGTTATATCATTTATAATTTTTTTTATAATTGTCTTACAACATCAAATTTTGTACATTGTCACTATCAAATGCTTTTAACACCTAGTATTAAAAATAAAAAAATGAAGAATTTAAGTTTTTCTTATATTTATCTTGGAAACTAGAATTAGCATGTAACAAATATTCAAATATTATACGCATGTTTTAAATATTATTGAATTAGCTTTACTAAGCCGTCTCGATATTAAACAACTTTTTTGCAGTTTTTATATTTGTTTACGGAAGATTTAATTTTCCATTCGAAAATTTGAAAGACATAAAATATTATCCAAAATCCAATTTATGATAGCTGGTGCGTTAACTGCCTTAGGCGTATATATAGGTCTTTTCAAGTCCAGACTTTGCATTGTATTGCTAACAGTAAATTATTGCCAAGAGGATTTGGAATATTATAAAATGACCTTGACAGTGTTTATGGAGGATTTACTTATTTTAGGGCAGGGTTTATTTATCAATGCTTTTCTTTTTCTCCAATATATACTGCATAACTACTTGTTCCAGTTTGAAAATAGTGGCACTGAGAAGTGGTTCACGTACCTTTTCCTAGGCTATGTGTTGGTTGTAAGTGGTTATATGTAGCATTATTTCATGTTCTTTTTTAAAAGTTATGTTTTACTTTTCTAAATTGTTGATGAAACATATTTTTTTTTTCCATTTCAGGGGGATCAAGGTGATAGAGGTCCAAGAGGTTTAGAAGGTATCAGAGGTCCTCCAGGGCCTTCCGTAAGTAAATATTCATACTTAATAATAGTAATTAATCAATAATTAAAATTTGAAAGCCTTACTGTCGTCAAATTATTCGTATCTCTATATATATCAAGGTTAGAATCGTTCAATCTCTTTTCACGGTAAATTTTGCCTTAGTTGTCCTTTTTATAAAACGCTACTTTTTTTACAATTCGATAAACTTTTGAATAAGCTACCCAAATTTAAAATGGATTACTTTTCTGAAGTGAAAATTGAAAGCGTTCAAAAAAAATCATAGCTTTCATAGATAGCTTTTTTTTAGTCTTAGCTTACATCGAATAGGTAAATAATATTTTATTAAATATGATTTATTCTTTTTTACTTGTATTTTAATTCAATTAGCATTTAATTTAAAGATTAATATCTTATATTAATCAATAGCTACAATTAAAAAAATTAAAGTTTCGAAAAGAATTCCATATGACCAATATTTTGCATATTTTTACGCTCGTGTTTTTATCAATTTCGAACAAAAGCAGTTTTTCGCTGCTATGGATAATGAAGCTGTTTAATTCAACGCAGGATTCAACGCATTAGGCAACACCGGAGTATAATGATATCTTATTCTTAAGATTTCAACACTTACATCCCTTTATATCAAAGTCTCAATGCCTAGTTTAAAATTAAATTTGAAATTTACAATATTCTGCATTATGGATTTTGATGAAATTAGGATTTTAGTTCATGATTTAATGCATATTCCTACTTCTTTCGATTATTAAAAAAATAATTATTAATCTATCATAGTTTCAAAAGTTTTTTTGACTAACCGTAATTTATAATAGTTTTTTAAGATTTAGTAACGTATATTATGATAAAAAGTTTAGAATTAATAACCAAAGTATAACTTTACGCGTCTTAAAATTATATTCATAATTCTCAAAATGAGATACTTCCTAATAACTTAGGGGCGATATACTCTTTCAACATATTGCTTATAGTTCATTACTGAAAGGTATTTATTAGAAAGCTAGAATTTAAAGTTTGTGAATTAAGTATTTTACGAAATAATATTAAAGGAGTATGCTGGGAAAAACTGAAGCATTAAGAACTAACTCTCCTTTTATTAGTAATTTATATAGGTAAAATGAAATAAATGCATTTTATTTATATATAACCCAAATTATAAATCAGTGGAATTTATACCACAAATAATTCTCATGATCTTACAAAGGAAAGAAGTTAAATGAAACTAAATTTTCATGTGCCCAAAATAAATTTGCGGTAAAGTTCAATTCACCGACTTTAAAGTATTTTAGGAATAATAGATATAAATAAAAATCTACTTAATACTCTTAATACTTTATGTTCAAATAATAATCCGAATCATTGATTTTAAAAATTATATTATTTTAGGGTCCTTCTGGTCCAGTTGGACCGGCAGGTCCGTCTGGTTTACCCGGATTAGTTGGATTTCCAGGACCTGCGGTAAATATTTTGTATTTCTTTCTTAATAATAGTTTGTATAAGAATCTTGAAATAGTGCTAGATCATTATATTAAATTAAATCTTCCGAGGAATAGAATGCCTCAAAGTTTTTTCCCTTTAATTTAGAATGTTCATATTTGTAACAATTAGTTCTAATATGACAAGAATTTTTATATAATATTACTCTTATATAATTTAAAAGTATTAGAATATATATATATATATAATAAAAAAAAAAAAAATATATATATATATATATATATATATATATATATATATATATATATATATATATAAAGCAACATAAAATCAAGTAATGAAGAAAATTAAATAAACATAAGGTCTTTGTTAGCGTATGTTGTTTTTTTTTCTATTAAGATGTCATGTTTTCATTTCCTTAATAGTATAACAAAAATAAAGTATTTCTCATGTACTATCTTTTTGATGAAAAAGAAAACTTCGTGGATAAATAAGAGCACTCAAAACAAATTTCATAAAGAAAAATAAACTTAACTCTTTGGAAACGATACTTTTGTACTTGAGAAGCATATTGTATTACTTTGAAGCTGGCTTGCTTTCATAAAACTAGTTCATAGAAATGATTCCGAAATACAGCATCCTTTCCGATTCTTCAGAAGAAAATATTAAAAAATTCTTTATTTGATAACAAACAAAAGATTCTGCAACTTCTTTACGAAACTTATAGTGAATGAAATTCTTTTGAAAAATCATTCCGTATTTTCATTATGCAATTCCGTTGGGTGTTTGTTCTCAATGAAAAGTTTGCAATTTTTGATTTCTTCGCAAATAATTTGCGTTTCTTTCAGAATTTTCGTATTCTTAACTGTTACATTTCTAACAAGATTTATTTCATATAGCCAGTGTCTAGAAGATGGCTTCAACATTTATTTTAAATATGCTAAAAATAAGAACTTCTTTTAAAATTTTATTTAAAAAAATAATAAAATTTCTTTTTTTCTCCAAGGATTTTAGAATATATTTTTAATACAAATTTCACAATTAAATATTACCTTTTACATGCAATCTGTGTTATGTGTATTTGTGTTAATCATTTTAAGTATTTATGACGCAGCTATATCTGTGTTGTAATATTTACAATAAGTGATTTAACAAAAAATTGCCATTAATGAAAACTATTTATGCGAATACAGGGGCATGTTACATATAGTGGTGTCAACAAATAGGAATCCTGTAACCACAACTTTTAAACTATTTAATTGTTTTCTGAAAGAATCGTTTAAAATGCAAATATTATCAGAACATTCTGTGTAAACATTTAAAGCGACATGGTTGTTGGGCAACATGGCTTAAGTTGTAAAATTGAACACGGAGATCTGAGGTGCGTGTTTTTTATAATTATTAAGGTGAAATTTTATGAAATATTGATCTTTCATTCGTTTTCTTCTGTATATTCATTAAGCCAATGTACTGTTTAATTGCTCTACATTTTTGCAGTTTCTTATGGTAAGCAATTTTAAATAAGCTAATTAACATTTCATAAAAGTTTCAGTCTATTCGATGAATATTATATCATGCTGTCCATGGAAGGAAAACTTCAAACTCATTTTTTTCCATGTTGAATTTTTGTACATATACTATTCAAAACCCTAAGGCATTTTTGATAATTGAAGTACGGGTTTGAAATTTTTTATACATGTTCTGAAATTTATGTTTTGTAAAACTGTGCATAGAATTAGCTAAAAAATTTCGAAATCAAAATTAATGTTTTTTTGAGAATTTTTAGAAGTTTAATTATAAAAATATTAATAAGAAATTCAAGAGCCGCAGTAGGAAAAAAAACCACGCACAGCTTTATGTAGTATATTATAAGGTACTTGGAAAAATTTTGAAAAAAAAAAGAAAAATATTTAAAAAAGTCTTAAAATGTTTTTAAAATTTTAAAAAATTTAATTTTACAAACATTTAGCAACAAATTAAACATTTTTTTCATGGAATTATTATTAAATATTAACTTTTATAAAACACAATTAAAACCAAATATCAAATATTAAAAGTAAAAAAAAATTCGAAGATGGTGCCATGTCGCCTTAAGCCTACTAGAAGAAAAACCAAACAGATGGACTACCTGACCACAATGTAATTTCAAGATTGTTTATGAACTACAAAACTATTACTTTTTACTAGTATCATGAAGAAAAATACTTAATACTCCTTGTGTTTTCAATACTTTCAAAATACTTGAATTCTAAAGAATTTTTTTGTTTCCCCCCCCCCTCTTTCTAAGTGATTTTAATCATTCAATTCCATATCATCATTGCAATTAAATGACGTGTTTGTTTTCTTTAGAATCATAATGTTGTTCTTGATCTTAAAAAAGCAGTGAATTTTTTAAAAATGAGCTTTAGGTCATTTTCGAAATTTCAGTGGAAAAACCTCTATATTATACAAACATTTCTCTCAATGTACAAGGGATGATCAAATGAAAAGGTACGAAACGACACGGTGGGTACAAATATAGACTTTATTCAAAATATACACCATAGGCCTGAGCACAACGATCCCACTGATGAACAAGCCGCAGGATTCCTTGTTCCCAGAATTCCTGTGGCTGTGACGAGACCCAGTCCTTCACAGTGTCCTTGAGTACGTCGTCCGAGTTGAAGCGCTTTCCTTTCAGGTGTTTCTTCAGTGGACCCAACACATGGAAATCGCAGGGTGACATGTCCGGACTGTAGGACGGATGGTCCAACGTCTCCCATTGGAACTTGTCCAGTTCCATTTGTGTGACTCTGGAGACGTGTGTACGCGCGTTATCATGGAGTAGAACCACACCCTCCGTGAGCAGCCCCGGTCTTTTCTTCTTGATGGACCTGCGTAGGCGTCGGAGTGTCTCACAGTACACATCGGAGTTAATGCTTTTTCTGTGCTCGAGTAATTCTGTGCTCGCATCATTTGGACGCCGCTTTTTATAAGAGCCTTTGCTCTCTCCTGCGCATGCGGGCACAAGCGCATGATCCGATCCCAGTCAGAGTCTCCAATGGCATACCGAGATGTCTCGCTGCATTCTCCCTTGGCGGAATATGCAAATATTTAACTGTTTCACTTTTATGTCGTTTCCTACCTTTTCATTTGATCACCCCTTGTATAATATAAAATAATATGTAGAGAAAGAATTGTCTCAGAAAAACGCAAAAAGCTTCGAATTCTTAGTTTTAAAAGAAAATTTTTCTCTTATTAAATTTCCACGAAAGGAAAGAAATATAATAAAATAAAATACAAGTGAACTTATAACTCGGCTGAGAAAACAGGAAAATTTTCCTTCATCGCTGTTTAGGAAATGTGAAAATTTTCCTATAATGTACCACAGTTATATGTATGTATATATATTCGCAAATAAGTCTTCTTTTTCGCTTATGTTACATTCATTATTGTCAGTTTTTCTGGTGAACAGTGTTATCAGGCGCTTGTATTACTCTCAGTGACTCAGTACATAAAGCATAGTGAAAAAAAAGTTTTTCTCTTTTCTTCTGTCGAAATTCTGCCTTTTGTTCCGGAGATTCCTGATTTCAATGCAGAAAATTAAGGGTTTCTCATTTATTTCCTTACTTCAATGCAGGGACAGCTGGGAACAAGTGGTTTTTATCAAAGTAGTGAATATCAATAATTTATTTGCAATTTTTAATCTCCGCATTTAAAAATTAATATAATACAAATTGATTAAAAGCATTTTAATCATAATGCGAATGTATGAAAGAACTGGCAATAAAAATATGAAGTGTACATTCAATCAAACGTTTTCGACCAAAACTACAACAAGTGTCGATGAGAAATAACTGTCATAATATTATGTTATTTTTATTTTTATTTTAATTATTGAACTTGAAATCATGATCTTTTTAGTTCTCAAATGAATGTTTAATTAAATTTGTTTATGTGCATATGTCTATGTCATAAAAAAAATCAAAGTATTGCATTTCAAAAGATGGTGTTTCTCTTTAAATAATTGAAAACCGCCGTTTTTGTATTAAATTAGCAATGTTTTCTGTAACGAAATTTTCCACGAAGCGGTATTTTCAAGGAACGTATCTACAATATTGTATTATGATTAACTGAGCACCCCCCCCCCTTTCAAACCATTTCTTACCTGTTTCCATTGTAAAGAAATCAGCAAAGTATGTGATTCATAAAGAAGTGTAAGTTTCAATGCACTATAAATCCAGAACAATTTAAGATATTATACACTTTTAATTGTAAAATATGCAATACCATGAAAGAATCATCAGAATTAAATGAAATTTTGCAGCAAATATCAATTATAGGATGCTACGTAAAATAATAAAGTTTCAGAGCCACCACACATGCGTGGCGTGCGCAGCGCTCTCTGAACTGATGCTGAAAACGTATAAATAGTAATGTAGCGAGAAGAGCTGTAGCGAGACGTTGAAAATAGTTAATGATTATTTGTTAGTGGTGAACGTTCAGTGAGACCTAAGTATGCCTCCACTATGAAATAATGAGAAATTCCAACAACTTATATGGAGTTTGAACAGGGGAGGATTATCGACCTTCAAGAAGGAGGATTTTCGTATCGCGCAATAGGAGCTCGTGTGCAGTGGAACAATTCCACAGTGATGCGAGTTTGGAAGCAGTGGAACGACGAGCACCGAACAACTCGAAAAACTGGCAGTGGACGATGGAAGGTGACGTCAGCGCTGCTCCGCATGGCGGTGAATGACCGTATAGCTTCCTCCAGGCAGTTGACAGCACGTTGGTCTTCTGCTACAGGTGTACTAATGTCGGCATTGTCAATTCATCGACGTCTGCTGCACTGTGGATTGCGTGCAAGAGTGCCTTTATACCGAATCCCTCTCACGGAAAACCATCGATGGCTGCGTCAGCAATGGGCTCATGAGCACAGAGCCTGGCTAGCTGAGTGGCACCAAGTTGTCTTTTCAGATGAATCGTGCTTCAACTTGTGGGACCATGATGGCCGCTTTCGTGTTACACACTATGCCGGTGAACAAATCCTTCCAGAGTGCGTTATTTAACGACATAGTGGTCTAATACTCGGAGTTACGGTTTAGGGTGCAATTTCGTATCATGGACGATCCAATTTGCTACGAAGTGAGGGTAATCTCAATAACAACAGGCAAGTCAGTAAAGTGCTACAGCCCGAAGTCTTTCCCTTCCTTCAAGGCATCCCTGGAGCTCTATCTTTCAACATGCCAATGAACACTCACATGTTGTAAAGATTGTTCGAGATTTTTGTTCAGTCCCAACACATGCAACTACTTCCTTGGCCTGCTTCTTCGCCAGATATGTCGCCTATTGAGCACATGGGAGATTTGGTTGGTCGGCGTCTTGCTCGTGATTCGCGTCCTGCAGCTTCAAAAGACGAATTTTTGCTGCGCATACAAGCAATATGGAATTTTCTTCCACAAGCAGACATTCAAAATCTGTTTGACCCCATGCCACGTCGTATAGCAGCACTTACAGCAGCGCGTGGTGGCTACACCAAATACTGATTTTAGACACTAATATATATATTTTTTGCTTTGAAAAGTTCGTCATTTATTTGTACTAATACAAGTCATTTGTGCATTAAATTTAATTTAATTCTGATGATTCCTTCACGGTGTTACATTTTTTACAAACAGCAGTATACTATACATGTAACAGATTCATTTGGGATTATTTTAAGTTTTATTAGAGTAAGTCACAGATGTTCTCTTTATGAATCCTTAGTCACACGAGACGACACATCGAGCCAGTAATCCATTGTTGCCCAAACACGAGTTAAGACAGCGACTTGATACGCTGTCTCAGCAGGTGAATACCTTGTCCCTTACGTAACCCCATAGGAAGAAAGTACAAGGTATTTCGTCAGGACTTCTGGGTGCCCATTGGAGGAGTGGCATGTGACAGTCTGTGGTTCATCTAATCCAACATTGAGGGAGATATTCATTGAGGTAATCTCGCACATAGACTGACAAAGTGGTGGTGCACGATCCATTTGAAGAATGAAGTTGACAATCCCGTCCGGGAACTGTAGCGTCAACCGATGAATTAACATATCCAAAACAATGGCTCCCGTGATAGTTTGCTGGAGAAAAAGGAAGAGACCGAACACTTTTTCTTTCTGGACACTGCGCAAATTTATCTGAGGGGAATCTCACACGTGTTGGAATGAGGCTATTGCCTGCGTCACTTCCTTCAGAGACAAGACACAAACCTCAAGAGTACAGCTTGTTGAGGTGGTTCGTGTTTTTAATTGTTACAGTTTTATAATAAAAGAAAAATATATACTTCTTTATTAATCACCCTCTATAATTCTACTATATTGAAATAGAAAATATCGTAATTTAGGGGGTAGTAATTCTATTATTTATTTTCTTCAGGGTCCAGCAGGACCTCCTGGGCCCCCAGGACCAAAGGTAACAATTTTTATCATTTTTAAACTACAGTTAATGTTACTCTAAGGACAATTCAAAAATGTTCAACCTTATGATGCAAATTTTGTATATTTTTAAAGGGAGAAAGTGGATTAGTTAGCTACGATATTGAAGGATTAGTATCTTTGCCAGGACCTCAGGTAAATATACGGAAATGTGCAACTACTTTTCCTGTTATGTTAACATAGACTAAGAAAACGCAAATAATATGAGCGTTTGTTTTACAAAATGATTTTGCTTGTCTTTTTAAGGGAACGACTGGATCTATGGGACCACCTGGAATGGTAATTATTATTTTTTTTAAAAAACTTCATTTTCTTCTATTTTTTTAAAAATTTTTTTCTTAAGTATTTAAGTTCTTTAAAAATAATATATGCAATAAATGATAATTTTTTAAATATCATATTAATTTATTATTCTTTTAAATGGATTTTTATACTGTTCCTAGCAAGTTTTCATTTAAATTACGTTTTTTCAAAAAGTACTGTAATAGTTATCTTATATACAGTTTAGTTCAAAAATATTAAATTCAATGTAACATTTATAAAAACACGATACATTTTGATGAATTTTTGAAAATTCTAGCATTATTTTGAAAATTGTAATGAAGATATTACATTTAATTAAAAAAAAAATGAATACATCAAGTTGTTTCAATCAACTTAAATTTTATAATATTGTAGAATATATTTTACTAACTTTAATTTTTTGGAATTTTTTAAAGAATTAACGTATTTATTCATCACTAATTCAGTTTTACGTAGATTAAACAAAAGCAATTCAGTTATTTGTATTAATAAAATTAGATAAATAATAAAAAATATTAAAAATTTAAAATTAAAGTTAGGGTATTTTTTTAGTTTAAATTATTTTAACATTTTGGATTCCTATTATATACCAGAGTTTCAAAATTTCTGAAAATAAATTATTTTGTGTTAAAATATATGCTTTAAATTAATAGTTTTTTAAAATTAATACTACGATTTTAAAATTGAAAAATCTGCGATAAACAAACATATGAGGAAAATTAATTCATAAACTTTATTTATGTTGGCCAAAACAGGATATTAAGTGCCCAAAGATGATATTGTCAAAGTCTTTGACTAACAACTAAGTTTGATGTCATAAGAATCACAATAGTTTTTTAAAAATTTTTCCAAAACAAGAATAATAATATTTTGAAGTATTTTTTTATTTTCACTCCACCCTCTAAAATATGTATCCTAATTATATAAAAAGTTACACAAATTATTACAAATTATTGTATTGATTAATTTTAACTAAACTACATATATACTGATTTTAATTTGTTTTATAAACTATAACTTTATAGTACACAAAATATTAATTTTTCAACATTGGGGGGGGGATTACGATTTACGTAAAATTAATTAACTTCACTATAAAATGATTAACTATTCATTTTGAGTTGCACAAACAAAAAATAAGAAAAATCTTCATTTTATAAATTATTTAAGTTTCACTTACAATACTATTTGAGCTCATTTTCAGATTTTAACGTCTGCATGATATAGACCTACGGAAGGAAATGAAATATAATCTTTCTTGGCTTGTGCTATCTATTCCAATGCTCACTTCCTAGAAATTTAATTTCTTTCTCAGAGACTCAAATAGAAGCTTATTCGATAATTCTCCTTTTCATCTTTTCAGCCCGGGGAAAGAGGATCGACAGGAGACAGAGGTCCTCCGGGACCTTCAGGACAAGTCGGAATGCCTGGACCTGCTGGACCTCCTGGAATTGCTGGAAATCCAGGAAACAGAGGAGGACCTGGAATGCCAGGTTTGCCAGGGCCTCCAGTATGTCGCCATTTTATTTTATCAAGCGTTTGAAATTTCAGTGAAAAATAGATTTTATAAGATCATACAAGAAAGAGATTCTTGAAGGAACAGAGATTTTAAAAGATTTTATTTATAAACTATTACAAACAATTGAATAAGGGTTCGTTGAGATTAGTGTTACCTAATTATTCATTGATTTTGTTTTTCTATCTATGAACAGTATATTTCATTGAATTTTTTTAGATGTTTATGCACTGCTTTGTACGCGTATACTTATGTTTTATCTCATTCAATAATAATACATAAATGTATTCTAGGGACGTGGTTTTACTGAAGAAGAAATGCGAGAAATTTGTGCTTCAGTGCTTCGAGGTATTTTTTTTTGCCGAAAATTTAGCATGGAATTGGCTTATACAAATATAAATCTTTAATGTTTTTATTTGAGTAAATAATATTGTAGTTATTTAGTTTCGTTATTTTTCTTTAAATTATTTTGAATTATTAGTATCTTTTTTCAGTTTTTATCACATTACATTTTAGCTTAGAGAAATTTAAAAGAATATAACATAAGTATTAATTATATAATTAATTAATCAGATATAAAACCGAGATAGCATAAAGGATTCATTCTTTTTGAAAAGACTATATTTTCAATAGCATTACACGTACACACGTGAATGAAATATGAAAAGAGCCATAGACTCACCAAGTTTATACGCATTCTTCAAATGATCTGCATGTGCCTCTTTGGTGACGCAGTCGTACGTTTTGTAGCATAGTCCTGTCACTTGTCTAGACTGCTGCCCTGGTGCCTTTTTTTGAGCTCGACTATAGATTGTGGTTGTGGAGGTACGTAAACAAGATACTTAACGTACCCAGTATGAAGGAATCGCAGGGCGTTAAATCCGGGGGTCTGTGAGGCCAGGACAACAGAGTTAGTTCATTTTCATCAACATGCCCAATCCAGCAATGCAAAAGTTCATCTTCAATGTTTTTACGAACTGGGATGTGCCAATGAGAAGGTGAGGGGGGTGGAATAATCAATACAAATGAGTAATTAGTTAATGGTTCTTTTCATAAATCCTTCATGTGTGCACGTGCAATGTAAAGGATTGCTCGTTTTATCCCTCAGAGGATCGGAAGGAAGATCAACCATAGTAAATGCAAATTCTATTTATTAATAATTCTCAATTACGACACAAATTCAACAACTCAAACTAAGAAATGCACCAACTACTAAATATGTGAAGCAATCGCGGGGTATACGAGATACTAGGAGAATTATCAATAAATTGGATCACTTACGCTTAGGCAATACGCCTTCTAATTCAATTCGTTCCAATCCAAATCTGTGTAAAGTGTGTCTGTTCTTGCTTCCCTCTGATCCCCCTTGTCTACTATCGGACCCGGCTAGATGTGGGGGGAGAGCTGAATAAACAGTCGACATGATTCAATCTAATTATTTTACTGTCACAAAATATCAAACAAGCCCAATAAAAATCCAATTAAGATTGTTGATCAAAACTAAGAGCATGAAGGTGAGACCAGATAGCCTGGGGATAATTTCTACGGACCCTCAACTGATTTCTACGATAACTTATACTAGCTCAATTTCAACTCCGCCTAGCACTATAAGTTATCCTCAAACTTCTATTTAAATAATGCTTACTATACCTGCACTCTTGTAAAGTTGAAGTCCAACTGTTGAGGTCTTGAACACTTATACTTGATGGAATCTAATCCAATCTGATTTGATCCTCACTAGGAATTCTTCTATATACACTTTTAGACACTTAGATCCGCACTGCAATAACTCACGATCCTCCACTCACTAACTCTCAAAACTCGCGAATAAAAAATTTATGTAATAAACTTAATTTTCATAATCACGTTTTCTTACCTTCGGTGAAAGTTGGTTGAGTAAAATATTTCCCTCAAAGAATCCCCGAGGAGTTAGTGGAAGGAGCTGTAAAGATCCATCCCAAATCTAACGCTTAATTGACCAAATCATCAATCTTAATATTAATCAAATAAATAACGAAGTTATCTTGCCTAGCTTCACGCTAATCAATCACTGCTCTCCGTTAGCAGTCTAACCTCTCTCTCTCTCTCTTAACTCGAAAGTTTAATCTTTATACACAAGTCCTAATTTACGTAATCTCATCTTCTTAGGAGGAAAGTTTTCTATAGAATAAATGTTAAAGACTCATTTTCCCCCAAAAGTACTATTAGTAAGAAGAACACGAATAGACCCGCTGCAGTAATACTTTTGAAAATATAGCCTTATCAAAGTGAATGAACCATTTATGCTAGCTTTGTATATGTTGTACTTTTTAATCGTTTCATGCTCTTATTTTATTAATACGAATAATTTTTTAAAGAAAATATGGTCTAAAATTTCATTATATATAGCTTAAAATTTAATTTTGCAAAAGAGCATTTAGTAGCTTATCATAAAAACAACAGCTTCTTCGAAATATGTTTTTTTATATGTAACACAAATTATTTTATGTATTAATGCATCTATGTGCATTTGTTGTTATAGAGCAATTAGCTGAATTAACTGCAAAATTAAGGGGTCCACCAGGGCCTCCTGGTCGTGGTAAACCGGGGCGTCCAGGTCCACCGGGTCAACAGGGACCATCAGGTATTTTCATTTATTATGGAATGCGATTATAGATAACGAAAAAAAATAGAAAAAACTGTCTGGATACTTATCGTAAAGAGTGATTTAAAATGGTCATAGAGTTAAGCGAAATTTATTACTTTATGCACATATCATGATTATACTTGCAAAAAACATTTACCTACAAACTACCATAAAATGTTAAAGACATGCTTCATATTATTTCAAATATCTCTTACTTCAAGAGGAAAATCCAAATTATTATCTTCTAATTTAATAACAGTCAAAACCTTACTCTTTTGTTTTTTAAAGTAAAAAAATACATATTATTGCATATATTATTTTTTCCAAATTCATGGAATATTTTTTAATATTTCTTTAACATTAAAAAAATGTTCCATAACTTTTATGGAACTTTCAATACAAGTTATGAAACTTTTAGACTGTAACTTTTAAAATTTGTTAATATCATGGAATTTAAAAGGCTCATTATTTTATTTCAATTACTAATGGCAAATGTATTATAACTGATATTGATGTATTATCAAAGAAATTCTCTTGAACCCATAAAAGGAAGACGTAAAGTAAGTAGAATAAAAAGGAAAACTTAATTTTTTTTTTAAAAATTACCTAAATGAATTCAAATAGTTTTTTTTTCGTGTATTAACTATTAAATTTAAAATTTACACTAAAAATATAAATATTTAAATTTTTTAAAATTTTAACAATAAACTTTATGTGTAATTGGAATAAAAAAAGTTCAACATAAATAATATAATGCAATTTTTTAGAAGTACAGTTTGAATAAAATGGTTGGAATTCTATTTAATATTTAATGATATTTAAGAAATTTAATTGTAACCAGAAAATTTTTAATCTTTTACTGTGGTTTCTCTCATATATTTATACGAAAATAATTAATTGTTTATTAATTGATAAACAATCTAAACCATTTACTTTACACGTTTTTTCTTAAATCAAAACAGATGAATTATGTTAAAATAAATAAGAATTTGTTTTTCATAATCTTCCAATTTTTAGATTCCTCTTCTTAATTAAATACTGATAATTTCGAGGTTATCGATAGATTTTATAAAGCAGATGAATTAGTCGAAGCTTAACAATTCTATTTAAAAAAGTAGCCATATTTAATGAGTGATATTTAAAATACGAAGTGTGACACACACAAAAAAACGAGATTCGTCCAATAAATCATTGTACTTACAGCATCAGTTATTCATGACTGTATCATCTTCAAGGTAGTTCACTTCAGTATTCACACACATCTGCCATCGGGGCTGCCATTGCTGGTAACTTTTCTGGAACGAGGGTTTTGGAAGTCCCTTTAGGAGATTTTCAATTTTTACCTGAACTTTTTCAACTTTTTCAATGGGTTCCCTTTCAGCAAGATTTAACTGTTTGGAAATAAAAAAAAGTTTCAAGGGGACAAATCAGGTGAATTAGGAGGATGCCCCATCGCAGTAATGTTTTTACTGGTCAGAAACTGCTTGACAGACAGGGCCATGTGAGCGGATGCATTCTCTTGGTGCAACAGCCTTTAATCACTCCCCGATTCAGGCCGTTTTTTCCAAATTCGTTCGAAGTCCTTTTAGTACTTCATTTTATTAGGTTGAAAAACAGTCTGCCCACTGATGTGAGTGGGAACCCACTCATATCACGAATTTTGGTTATGTTTTTGTCTGTAATCGCTTTCCTTGGGCGCCCAGCAGGTTCCCCATCTTCCACACTGACCCTTTTCCCTGAAAACCTCTTATACAATTCAAACACATGTGCTCTAGACAAAGTTATATCTCCATAAGCCTTGGTTAATATTTTAAATTTTTTCGTGGCTAATTTCTTAAGTTTCACAAGAAACTTGACATTTAACCTGCAGAATGCAATTGCACGTATTTCCTCAATGACGCTGTTCTCCCAACTGGCGTGATCGATTAAAGCGAAACTGGCCACATAGATAGAGAAGGTGTGTGGAATGACGTCACCAAAACTGTTCTTGCCAACTCCTCTCTTTTTTCAAGCTACACAATCTCGTTTTTTTTTGTGTCACACATTGTATGAATCTAATTGCCCCAAGACATCTAATAGTCTTTAATGATTATTTCACAAAATTAAGAATTTTACAAATTCATGATGCAATAATACATTTCTAACAATCAAAATGGTATAAAATCATGAATATACTTTAAAAAAATAAGCAATTGCTTTATAATGGGAACGCTTAGATATGGAACGGAGACACGTCGACGCATACAACTTTTTTTTTTTACACTTTTCAATAAATCCATACTGCTAAATTTATGTATGCACATGGCAATTTCTGTGCTGAAATATTAAAGTTCTTCCTGCTCTAAGTATAAATCTTTCAATGATAGTGACTCAGAGCAGACTTTTTCAGACATCCATAACGTTTGGAAGTGACAGCATGAAATATGAAATTCTGTTCTAGAATCCATTGCTCGTCAAACACCGATGAAAATGATGCATCTAAAGTGAAGAGTTTTATAAAATATGATTGACGTTGACAGTGAGAACGGTCAATAGAGACTTAAATTTGAATAATTGTGTCTGGCTTCAAATTTCGATCGCTCCTCTTACGCGGTCATTTCCGTGAACATAGTTTTGACCAAACTGAGAAGTTTTCCAGACTCAAAATAGGAGCTATCTCATCTCTCTTTCTCTTTCTTTTCACTGAAGTACTATTAACCCTTACGCCGTTGATTTTTCACTGTTCAGATTCTCCTCCATCGCTGGCCGAGCTTTTTTTGAAAAGTGCGTATTGGTGAAATCATTTTTTCTCCCATAAACATAAGTTTAATATAGTTTTTAGCTAACTCTAATAAAATAATAAAAATAATAAATCATAAATAGTATATAATAAATAATTAGTTAATCAAAAGAATTAGAACTAAAAAATATTTTTTTAAAGAATTGCGAGTATATATTTACATAGTATTTGGATTATTGTTGTCATATAGCATCTCAATCGCCTTTAGCTTTTGAAAGCATGAAACTGACGCCCTTCCACAACTAAAAATTAAGCACTAATTCTTCTGAAATATTGTATTCGAATCTCTATCATTCAGTCTAGTGCTGCCATCTATTAGTAAAGAAAACAACTACTTTAGAGCGTGATACACGCATTTGAAAGGTTTGAAACAGTGAAAAATACAGATAAACGCGTTCAGCACGTTCCTAACGGCCGAAACGTTAAAATCATTATCTTCAGTCTTGGGATGACTAATGATGAAGATAAGAATGATTTCATAGAGACTGCGAAATTTAAAGTCATTATTTTTTGAAGGTTTTTGAATTTTACCAGTAAAACTATTTAATTTTAATTAATATGCATATTAATTATAATTATTCTAATTCATATTTTGAAGGAAAGGTTCAAATATCAGTACTTTTTTGAGCATTGAAGATTTCTCGCATCGAAGGGGCTAATGCACATTAAATAAGTTGAGCTCAAATTCCTCCCGTTGGCGGGGTGTGGTTGTTTGGAGAGGTAGGTTCCAGCTCATCTGTCGGCCTCGTCACTTCGCAATGGCTCAAAATACGAGGTTCGTCACCAGTATTCCTCGTGCTATTTTATAGTGCGGCGTTATAATATAATTCTCACTCTCACTCACTCACTGACTATTGAAGAGTTCAATCCAAATATACTTAAGGGGGTAGGTTCACGAAACAGGATCTGTATCTCAGTAATGTTAAAAATAGGTATTCTTAAAGAACATTTACAAACATTTTATTGAATAAAAATCTCCAATTTTTTTTAAAGAATATTTATTGAACCATAATACATACTTTAACCAGAGATTTTATGGATAGGATGTCTAGTTATTTTTTTTAGAAATATTTTTTGCACAAATCTGGTTTTTTTTAAAAAAGAAAAAAAAACAGTGAAATTTTATGATGTTTAATGCTATAAATTAAGTCAGAATATTTTTTTGAAAAAATCTCTCGATTTAAGTATGTATTAGAGTGTAATTATTAATTATGCAAAGTTATAAGCTGTTAAATGCAGTAGTTTAGGAACAAATGTTCGTTATATGGTAAAAATGTTAGTTTTGAGAAAAATGGATTTTAGTAATGGATTTAGTAGACTTTGACAGGTGGTAAAACTCTTTCAAAAATTTATTAAAAATACTTCTACTGCACGTAGAATGATAATTTGTGCACCATTCGAAGCGTAGAAATTCATATTTCATTATAATGGGAAAAGTGAAAAATGTGTTTGGGGGCCGAAATTCATGAACCTACCCCCATCTTTTTCATTTTAAATTAATATCGCAAATCTCCTGTTCCAAAAAAATGCATTAATTCTTAAGCAGAATAATTGAAATTAATTTTAATTTAAATATAATTATTTACACTTACAATTTATTCCTTGAAACTTAATTTTCATTTATTCTCGCTCGAAAATATGTTTCATGGATGAGAGAGAAGTGTAAACTAAATGTTTCTGTAACAAAAACTCTTTTTTAATGTTTCATTCTCCTACATATTGAATTATCACTGAAAAATGCTTTTTATTCAACGCTTACGAATTTCAAACTATTTGCATGTTCATTCTCTGCATGGTCCTAGCTCGTTTGCCCTGGATGCCCTTGTTGCACGTACTTATCAAATGCGCCCGTATAATTAAATTATAATGCATGGCCTATGTTTCTGTTCTATCCCTTCAGATCGGTATCAGGAGCTGATACGTGGATTGCGGGGACCAAGGGGTTATCCAGGTCCTTCCAAACCAGGAAAGCCTGGAAAACCCGGTAAACCAAGGTAGAAGTGTGCCTTACATCTCCAAACAATGATAGGCTCTTGTCTGTTTAAAAATTATAACTAGAATTTCACTTGGTTCTTGATGAAACAGAATTTAGTTTCATAAAATGTAATATACTTTATTGGCAGAAATTAAGCCTAACCTAACCAGAATATAATGAGGATATTCTTTCCCATAAAATGTATGTTTTCTTAGAATTACTATGCAGTGTAACAAAAAGGAGACTGTATTGAATTATTGTGCTTACAGAATCGGTTCTCAGTGACAGTATCCCTCTTTCAAAATAGTCCCCTTCAGTATTCATACCCTCCTACCTTCGGTACTTCCATTGCTGGTAACAGTTCTGGGAACAGCGAGCTGTGGGAAGTCATTTGGAGAATTTTTATTTCTTCGAACCTCTTCAATTGAGTAAAATGGGTTCTCTTTAAGCAATAGCCCAATTGTGGAAATAAAAGAATAACATTAAATTATGTGAATAAGGATGTTCTTTACGTGAAATGTATTTGCTGGTCAGGAAGGGCTTAACAGATAGGACCCGTGTGAGCCGGATGCATTGTCTCCAAATGCAACAACCATCCCAATTCTTTTTCTAATTTTCACCCGAAATCTTTTGGTAGCACAATGGGTAGTTTTGATCAACAGTCAGAATCACTGATGTAGGAAGAAACCCACTCATATCACGAATAACTTGGCTATATTTTGATCTGTAATCTCTGCTTGTAGGCTGCTTGGCAGGTTCACTTATCTTCCTCCTGATCCTTCCTCCTGAAACTTTTGTACCATTCAAACACATTTTCTTTGAGTTCATCTCATAAACCTTAGGTGTAATATTTTAAAATTTTCGTGGCTGATTCTTAATTTTGAAGAAACTTAATAATGTGCAGTTCACGACGTCTCATCAGAATGCAGTTGCACGTATTCCTCTGCTGCTCTGTGAACAATGGGTCAGACAAGAAACGACCACTTAGAGATAAGAAAGTGTGCTGATGACGTCCACTGAGCAGTTGTTGTGCCAACTCCACTCTCAGATGCTGTGGTCTCAATTTTTGTGTAACACCTTGTATTACGTTTTAATAATACCCATTTTATTAAACATGTGAAAAATTGACTTCAACTTTTTATTTTATTAGAATAAAAATATAGCTATTGTGTTACTTTCTTCAAGAAAAGCCGTGTAACTGATCTATCTGTTTAGAGTAGGATACTTCAAATGTAGTCCTCGTGACTTGACCGAGGATCAAAAGCACAAGTTTCGTCACCTACAGCCAACGTGTTACGTCAGAATGCGTTAATTAATCAGTTCAAGAAAAGAATATAAAGCCAAGATCCACTATCATTTTTTTTTAGTTTCACAATAAGTTTAAGTCTTAATTTTTAAAGATCCTATTTTGACGAGAATGTCAAATTGATTCTTTTAACGTTCTTAATATAAAACCGAAAATAATGTACATCAAGGTATTAAACACATTTCTCGCCACAACAAAATTTCATAAATTAAATAGCATGGTAGCCGTAATACGTGTAGTTTCTCTAGTAGTAGTAATATTTTTCTTAATTTATCTTTAATCATCTTGATTCGTATCATAATGCTCAATAAAAACAGAGTGAATTCAACAGCCTAAAATAAATGAATAATTATTAATGTTAGTAGGTGAGGTATATCAGAGAAAAAACTTATTAGCTATGAAAAAACGAAAGAAATACTTAAATACGTCTGAAAAGTTAATTAACTGAAAAAAAATAAAATGCCCTTTTTTTGTTTGAGGTTTTTTAACAAGTTTTTGTATAGTATGAAAAAAAAATGATTTCTTTTCAAAAACAAGCTTTATTTAGTTTTTTGAGGTACCTATAAATAGCTGAATCATTTTTGTATTAAGACATTCTGTATATTCACTTAATATTCCAGCTCTAGATATTTTAATATGATATTAGAGAAATTTTAAAATATTTAATTTAAAATAAATGCATGAAATGTGAATTTTTTGTATACAATTATGTATAAAATAAAATCAGTAAAAATTTTCTGATAATAATGAAATTAAATAAACTAGATTGACTGGTATTTTGATAGAAGAGTACAAGTATGCGAGATTAAATAAAATATTTTCTCTATTGTTCTATTTCTTTTATAAATTTTGTTTGCGTTTCTTTAATAAATTCATTCTGTTAATTCGTAAACTTTAAAATAAACTAACAAATATTTCAAACTTTTTTAATTGCTTATAATCAAACAACAAAACACTTTAACAGACGATATGAAAATAAGGCTACTGCGTAGTCAACAATCTTTAAAGAATGAGCAAATTTTAAATAAACATCTTTAAATGGTATATTTTTAAAAAAATATAAGCGTTAAAAGTAGGTTATTTTTATTCTGATTTGAAATCGTGAATTAAATAGTTAAAAATATACACTTTTTAAAGTTACTTTTAAAGAAAATTTTAGTGATTTGCGATGTTTGTCGGTATGTTTACACTAAAATTTAAGTGCAAAAGAATTTTAATTATAATTAACTTTAAATGTTTGAAATGTTTTTCATGATTTCTATAGAAATTTGATATTAATAATCAGCATTTTTTAGTCTGAGAAATGTTCATGCATTTTGTTCTGAAAGTTATTGTAAATTGTATTTAACAAATTAAATGGAACACTGATAAAATATTTTCAGTTAAAAGGATTGAGGTTTGGTTTAATAATTCAGTATTAAAATTTCTGTTCAAGTTTTCCTTAAAATATTTACATGTTCAAATTTATATATTTGATTTGCATACATAATTATTCATTTATTTAATTAATACACTAAATCGTAATAAGTAATTCATACGCTTTTAAAATATATGATGTAAACATGTTATTGCAAAATTTAATATCTTCTGCTTTTGATTAATATTATTAAAATTTTCAGTTACTTCATTCAATTACTTACTAAAAATTTACTTTCTTTATTGATTTAAATTATAATAAACAACGCAGAAAAGATTTAAAAGGTAAAATATACTAAGTATGGTTTTATTGCTTCCATATTTGGGCATTTTTGATAGCATATATTCAACGTTACAGAACTGATGCTTGTATATATAAAGAACACATTTTAATATTTTCTGAAATAGCGAGTTTTAAATAATTAATTTAGGAGTTTAATGAATTCAAACTATATTTTCCACAAAATACGACATTGTTTAATCAGCTATAATTGAATGAAAGGAACTGTATCTATAGGGTATAAGGTTAGCATTTATTTTAATGATTTCTAAAAATTTAAATTAAGTTCAGTCGGACCCCGATTTAACGAATTTACTGCATCATTTAAGATAAAGGTATAAGATAGAAGCATCATTTAAGATAAGGCATAAGATAAAGGTATGATTTTTCTCAGTTTCCAAACATTGTAAAACATTAGAAAATGTAAGGGTTAAACATTAAAATGTTAGGAATTAACATTAGAATTGTTAGGAATTAGGTATCATTAGGAATTGTTAGGAATTAGGAAGCATTAGGAATTGTTAGGAATTTGGAAACATTAGAAATGTTAGAATTGCATTATCAATTCCTGTATTAGAATTATTATTCATTGATTCCGACATATCAACAATTTCTTCAACTTCAGTTGCACTTATAGGCAATATGTCATCAAACGTATCATAATCGTTAAAATCTTAAAATATCTTCTGCGTTGTGGATTGGGAGGAGATATAAAAAGAATTTCCTGTTCTAATCAAGACTCACACGACAGGTTACACTCATTATTTGTCTGCACTTGTAAAAATAAATAATGGTCTTCACACTTTCCAGTTTAAATTTGTGATTTTCAAGAAAATCTTTTTCTGTTCTAAACACAAAAAGAATATGTTATTTAAAAAACAACCCAATTCTCTTTTCTAATACAAAATATTCAAAACAATTTCCAACTTTTGAAATAATTCATTAATTCGGGGTTTATTATGCGCTAAATAGATGCTTTAATGTCTTCATTTTAATAGGGAAAAGAGAAAAATTCTTTAGATCGCGAAATTCGTCAAATAAAAGTTTGTTAAATCGAGACCCGACTGTATAAATTTTTAGATATATTATCAATATAAATATTTAAAAAACTGCAATTCTATAGTGTTTCATTTTGAAATGACCTGGCCACCACGATCTGATCACCACATTGAATTCGGATCATTCCATTCCTGTTTTAGAAAAAATCGAATAATATATTTTAATCGCATTTCCAAAAGCTTCGAATTTTATTCATGAGCTTTCCCATTGAATTGAATTAGAATAATCGATTTTTCTCAAGCGTAAAAATAAATAATTTAGAAAGAACCGTTCGTTACAGCTGCCTGACCAAGAGATTATTTTATGACATCTGAGTTAGCCTTGCATACTTTTATTTAGTATGAAAGAAATGTAATTTTTTTATATGACCTTAGTGAACAAGATAAATCTATTTGAAGAACATCTCATTCATATATTGTTCGCATTTTTAATAAAAGGAACAAATTAATTTTAAGAAAAACCTCGTAAGACATTCAGAAGCTTTCATTTATTTTAAGTCAATATTAATAACCATTGAACGGTCGAGTTAAGGCATTTGAATACGTTCGGAACTGTTTTTTTGCAAAAGCGTATAAATGGATAATTTTTATGTTGCTTAGTGTCACTTAGATTAGTATACATGTATAAAATAGTTTTAAGAATATTGTTAGAATAAAAAATTATTCAGGTGCCAAATTTCGGCAAGAAATGAAATACATATTTTCAAAACATTCTCCTTGTATGGAAAATGCTTCTATAATAATTACCAAAAACCCCAAGCTACCGACCGCTATGTGCGGAAGTGTTGAGCGTCAGCCACTCCAAGTGCAATGGATGACCTCTGCTCGGGGAAGCTCCTTTGTGAATAATGTTTTGCTTATATATACAGCTCAGACCTCAGTACAGAGCCTGAACTAGGATTTTTGAAATATATAACAAAAAGTTGATTTATCCCTATTTTAATACAATAGGGTGGAGAAATTTTTAGAAGAAAACTCTGATAATTATTTTAATTGGTGGTAACTCTGAAAATATTGTGAATTTTACAAAATTCCTAGTTCAGGCCATCTGGAGAAATCTTTGCTTTATATAAGCAAACTATTATTATTATGGAAGCCTTTTTCATAAAAGGAGAGTGTTTTGAAAATAAGTAATTCATTTTTTGCCGAAATTTGGTACTTAAATAATTTTTTATTTTAATAATGTTCTTAAAAGAATTTTATACATGTATTCTAATCCAAGTGACACTAAATATCATGAAAATTATCCATTAATACTCTTTTTTAAATCACTATTTCGACCGTAGTCGGATACTTTAATTCGATTGTGCTAAACTGACCAAACTGTGCACAAACGAGATAATTCGTGTGGAGCCATATTTTATGCTGCCGTAATTTTCACACAACAAATATAAGCGATCGGGGTTGGCATTCGTGAGACTGACTGCGATGTGTCATCATGATTTCTGAAATTTAAATAAAATTGAGAGTAAATTTAGATAAATATTATCAAAAAGTGTTCTTTCTTTTACTAGAACACAGTATTTGGAACGCATATGCTTTATACAAAGAGATTGAGGTGAAAATAAATTTAGATTTCAGAAGAAATGGCTGTTGCACATTTCTACTATTATAATATTCTACCAATTTTAAATAAATCGTAGAATTTTATGAAAATTTAAAATATTTTACATAAGAAATGATTTAAATTATAAAATCCACCATTAACTTTTAAAAACATGCAGTTTTTAAAAAGATCCATTTGAAGAGAGGGGGAGGGGTTACGGTATTAATTAAATCTATTTCAGTTATTACATACGGGTAGTGAAAAATGCTAACACCATTAAAAGGCTTAATGTTCTGCTAACTTTATAGTATCATTATTACATGAAGATAATTTTCAATAGCAAGTGAATATATGATGATCAAGCTAGATTTGTAATATTCTGAGACTTCTTTTTTAGGTGATCCTGGAACTCCTGGTTTGCCAGGTGAAAGAGGATTCATGGGTCTGCCTGGAATGCATGGACCGACTGGTCCACAAGGACCAAAAGGTGTGTATTGTATTGAAAAGTCAGGTTTTTATTATTTATTAGATAAAAATAATTCTTGCATAGAAAAGAACGAAAGAATCATTTTTATAGGGATAAATATTTAAATACAGGAAGTTACTATATACTATATCAAAACCGTGTTAAACGAGACTCTATTATTTATTGATATTGTTTTATTCCTTCATTAAAATAATTATATATGTACATAATATGATATGAATCAGTGCAATATGCCTCGTGCTATGTTTAAAAAATCCGTGTTATAAGAAACTTTGAAATAATATAAATCAAGATAATGTGTACCGTATTTTAACGAAATCAAGTCTTAAAGTGTAAAACTTTATGATAGCTGAAAATTCGTTCCAATAAAACATACAAATGAAAAAAGTAAGTTAAATTCAAATTTTTAATCAAACAGAGGCAATACAAAATTTTAAAAATACAGCAAAAATATGGACAATAATAATTATTATTACTATAAAATAAATAAAATAATGGGGCTTATCAGATCACAAAATTAATTTTCACTATCACTCTCAACAACTAATCTATTTTATTTTCTCAAAGTTGATTGAAACTCCTTTTCACTAGTTCTTTCTCCCTCATTTCGAAAGTTATATGGCGTAGTTGTAATTAACTGTTTATTTCGATATTATAAATTTTTCAGAATTTTTCTATAACTGTCTAAAGGACTTTGCAATTTTCTTTAAAATTTTCCCCTATTTACTATTGAAAGAGATTGTTTTCAACAAAAAAATTCTAAATTTTTAGCTAAAGTTTACTTATTTATTATTATTTTTTTTGCAGATCAATTAAATTTTTTTAAAAAAAACCGATGCCATATTACAATGTTTTTGGAATGATCATGCGAGTGTCGTGTGTAATATTGAATTCGTGTTATAATAACCATACATTTTGAAATATCGAAACTGTGTTTTACTAGTACCATGTTATACGAAAGACAAATGTACATAAAACTGTGTATGCATGGATTAGTATTTATTTTACTTCGTTATACAGTATGGTATTTAAAGAAGGTAGAAAATATGAATTAGAAATATGTATTGAGACACGCTTATATTGGATTTAATATAATAAACTTTAAAAATTGTAATCCCTTTTCTTACTATATTTGCTATTAGCTCAGAATTTGTTGTTTAATTTTAGCACGTGTATAACACGTTAATAGCCTTATTAATTTGAACCAAAAAGTATACATGTTAGCTAAGAATAGAACTATTCATATAAAAAAATCCGTCTAAAAATGTTTTATTTTCAATTTTTAACAATACTGACATTAAATGTATAAAAATATAAATATTATTCTGATCATTTTACATTTGAACCGTAAATTTTCAGATGTACATCATTCAGAATGATTTTTTACTACGTTAAAAATTTAGAATTACTCTAGTACTTAGAAAAATTCTATTAAAATTATTTAATAGAAAAGTATTTAATAATATTAGCTTTTACATTTAAATTCTAATATTTCATGACCTATCAAGGTAAAGTGTTTTATTTTTAAGAATTAAAATTTTGTTGTGTGAATAGAAACATTCCTTTTAAGTATTTCAATCAATACCCTTCCCTCAAGGTTATCCATATTTGTATTTCTGAGTTAGTGAGATATTTTTTTTTATTTCCTACATATAGTAGTACATTTTTAATCCACTTTTCATCACAACTTCTCGTAATCCATTATTTTTAATACATGTTTCGAATAGACGTAATCCATTATTTTTAACCTAAATTTGTATCTAATAATTCAAAAGTGTAATTATTCTTTCACAAATCATTTTCCCATGATGACACGAGAAAATTTAACTTAAATATATATTTATGCATACCTATTCCATCATTTTTGCTAGGGATAATGGAACACATATAGTATAAGGTTAAGTAATTTTGTTAATTTTTCCTTTCTGTGTATGTGAGACATTATAAATAAAATTAATTTCTTCTCTAAAAAAAGGTATTGATATTTCTTTAAGCAATATTCCTTTTGTAAAATGTTGTCACAAATGTATCGTTTTCAATTCCTACTATTTGTTCACTCTCTCCCTATATATATATTCATTTATATATATATATATATATATATTGTTTAAATTTTCAATCGTTCATAAAATACTTTCTATTCATTCAATCACAAGTTCAAATAATTTTATTTAAACTTGTAGTGGCTGACACTTGTGATGTTAATATAATTTTTTCAAATATTAATTCATTAATTAAATTAAATTAAACAACGTTTTTTAGCGCCAACTTAGATTCATCACCATTGTTGTAACAATATAATTGCTAAAACAATTGCAAAAGTTGGCGTCAAAAACCGTTTTTTTAGTGAAATAGCCAAACCGGGTGTGCATTGTTACAACAATGTAGACCAAATCAAGTTCTTTTTCAATTCCTACTATTATTTCACTCTCTCCCTATGTATATATATCTTATTCAAATTTTCAATCGTGAATAAAATACTTTATATCATCTATTCAAAGCAGGAATTGACTTACTAATTTTTTTTAATATTACTTGTTTTAATTTATCTCTTCTACTTTTCCTCGGGTTGAACCTTTTAACGTCGTGTGGTAATTTGGAGAGGGGGTGCGCCGGCTTAGGGGTCGTCCTGGTCAATTGGCCTAGATTGAAAACTACGAGGTCCGTTTCCAATAGCACTCGTGTTGTTTTATCCTGCGATGTTAATAAACTAAGTGCTAGAAATTTTTAAATTATTAATAATTTTGATAATTCATTAAAATAGAAAATAGCGCTATTTTCTGTGTTTTTATGTTATTTGTTGCAGTAGAATGGAAATCACTTCTTAAAAAGTGATAGATCATTCTCCTAAGAGTGAAATTTTCTGTTTCGTTTTTCCTCTAATGGGCTGCCTTTTAGCGGCTGAGCTTTTGCAGACATCTCGAATTCCTAATTCTGAGAGCCATTTAATTGGTGAAACCATATAGAGACGGCTCCCGCTACCAAATTTTGATGCTTGATATTATTCAATGCAGGCTCTCGTCAAATATAAATGCTGCCGTGATTTAATTTTGTCCAGAGTACCAAAGCCAAATTGATACTCAAGAGATCTTTTGCATGCCTTAGATTCATAGGACATGCACACTTACGATTTTTGCATCCAGAAAATCGATACCAGCCGGGATCGAAAACATAACCTTGGGCTTACTTGGCAGGCACGCCTTAAGGTATCCGACTACCCTAAAATTGTAAACTTTGCCAAAATAGACAATTTTTTTTTATGATTTTGATTTATAGGCCATCTTATTAACTTTATAAAATACCAAGTTTATTATTTTTCGTTTTCTAGAACAAAAACTACAAGTGTTTTAGTAAAAGCAGATGCCATTACTTTAAACAAGAAGTCATACTTTAAAACGCGGTTTACTCGAAATGTGTTTTTTTAAAGGTTCAAACAAAGACAGCGATTGCAAAAAACTAAAAAAAAATGTTAGAAAATAATTAAAGGAAATTTTTTGAGTATGTTCTGTATAATAGTAGATGTGTTTTTACCTTCAGATTTAACAATCACTGTTTTATTACAAAATTTATAGTCCCTTAGGTTAATATAGTCACTGTTTTTTTAGCAATTTCATATAATAACTAAGAATAAAGTGCTGTAGTTTTTGTAAAAATTAAAATATCCCTTATCTTGAAGGTCATTTCAAAAATGAATAACATAGCAACACATTACAATTGATAAATTGAATATTTGGTCATAAACTTTTGGTACAGAATGGGCCCTGTTTATGTTACTTTTTTTTGTAAATTTTACCCATTTTTGCCCATTTTTTAGTAATACTTCTTTTTTTTCCTTAATTTTAGCATATTTTTCTTAAAATGTACTAAATAAATCGAAAAACCACAAAAAATCTCTATACATCTATCTTTTTTCAAAATTGTTTATTTAAAGTTGTCTTATAAGTAGTCGGATACTTTAACATAAGCCACCGAAACGACAATTTACTATGATTAAACCATTATTATTACTTATTTTACTTAGAAAACTCTTTTTAAATTACTTTTACTAAGATTACTACTTATAAAATAACTAGATAACATTTACTAAGTACAATTATTTATAAACTAGATATTATTTAACTACATGCTAATGTGTTAAAAAAGGAAAAAGAATTTTAAAAAAATCACCCAGAAACGTTTTTCAAAATTTAAGCATATTTTTTTTCTTGCAAAAAAAAGTAGCTTGAAAAATGGTTTCATTGACACCGTAACCTTAGATCAAACTCGACAACTGAGATTTATTGCCTCTGCACTCTTTCTCCTTTTAAGATAGCTCTTTTGTCTGCTTGTTGAAATGTGATTAAGGTAATTAAGATAGGAAGAAGATCCGGGATTGTCCGTCATTTGGAAAAGACAGGTAGCCATTAACACGACAGGATGTTCCTCACGTGTCACTTGTATGAATATCTGGGGAAAAGTCCTTGGTTGTCTCGGGATTTCGGGTACTCGAGTGGGTGTCTAGGATGTTAGAAGACTTAAAGTACCATTAATTTAACTGAAGTTTGTTTCAGAATTTTAGTTTGGAGTAATATTTAAAACGTATAGTATGTGTATCTGATCAGTAGAGTAATAGGATTCAAAAATTATATATTTTTGTGCAGTGAATTTATATAAATTTCCGATGAATTACAATATTTTTCTCTGAAACAGATGTAAATATAAGAAACAAAAATGACTTTTCATTCTATTTGACATTAATTAAATAGCTTTATTTAAACTAGTACAATTGTTACCATAATACGTTTTATTGCATTTACAGTTATTTTTTCACAAAAATAATAATAATAAGGGCATGGGAAAATGTTTTGAAAAGGAATGACTAGCAAAATAATAATAATTAAAAATATTACTCAAATATATTTAGAAATTGTGTTTACAGAAAAAGAAAGAACTATGAATTTTTAAAGTACAATTTTTTCCCTTTAATAGCTCAATAGTTTCTTTTACAATGTATATGATAACATTCTTCCTCTCATTATCTCTGTACAATTTACTACCTTTTTATACAATAATTAACTTGTTACGACAGTGTTTCTCAAACTGTGGGGTGCGCCCCCTTGGGGGGGTGATAACCCTACAAAGGGGGTGCGAATATATTGAAAAGTCGAAAACAAAAGATTATTTAAAAAATTATTATTTAACTGAAAGTAAACAAAATACATTCTGACATAATAAAAAATAACATACACATTTACACTAATATAACACTTATAAATATATCGGTACTGCGCAATGTATTTTATAATTAATTCAATAATACTAATCTAAGAACGTTTAATAATTACCAGTGACCCCATAGGCTTGTCAAAAAAAATTAAAAACAAAAACTAACACTTATCTTGAGAATTTGCACAGTTTATAATTAATCCCTTAACTTGCGGCGTATGTGGTGTATCGGGGGGGGGGGGCGATAAAAAAGAATAAAGAAGCAAATCCTCTGAAATAAGTCAATCCTTCCAAACACTCTCAAGGTCATTTTATTGCATTTCAAAGCCTTCCGAATAGTTTTATGGATAGCCGTGCACAGAAAAGATCGTACTTCGGAAAGACGTATATATACGTTCGGGTCAATTAAAACACTGGCTGAGCGAGATGTTTATATACGCCGGTGGCACTTAAAGTCGTATGTAAGCTTAGCTTCAAAGTATAGTATTATTGAATTCGATTCATAGTTATTATATGAAGGAAGGGGGCGCGATGAAAATTATGATTGAATATTGGGTCGCAAATATTGAAAGTTTGAGAAGCACTGTGTTACGACAAAAATAATGATTTAAAAATAATATTACTGTTTTTCTTTATTTCTTTATTGAATTATGTTTTATTCTCAATCAACATGAAAAGAATCTTATTGCCGAATTCCCCTTTACCCATCAATAGAAGAAGTACATAAATTTCTTATTTCTCTCTATATATGTGTGTGTGTGACCTTGGTGCAAGATGTTATCCAACTGACGAAGAGTTGCTTGTGTGGAGGATATCCTCCTGCCGCATACATACCCATAAATATTTCAGTATGCAAGTTAAATTAGTGTGATCCACAGAATAGGTCCGAAACGCCCCTGCTCATCAGAAACTAATCGTGTTGATCTGGCGAGTACGTAGGTCAGGGGATCGTTTGAAAAGATGCTGCTAAAATGCCTGGCCAGAGATCCGTAACAGAAAAATCATGTTATGTGAAATAGAATCTGTTCAACACACCACCGTGCTGTTAGTAAACATCGTACGACAACCAAAGCGGTCCAGATGTCAAAGGAAATAACATCTCATATCATAAATCCCAGCTGCCGAACTGTGTGGAAGATGATAATTAGATGAGTTATCCACGTCAGTTCTTAATATCTTTAGATGTGTATTCGTTGGTTGGTGGATCTGAATTCTAAGTGGTACATATTGCTGAAAACAATTCTACTCAACAATATTTGTAACATAAGAAATGCACCTTGAGATTTAAGGTAGAATTCACCTGGCCCCCACTACAAACGCGTTTGACGTTGTGTAAAGGTGAGAGGTATCCAGTAGAATGGCTTTCGGGACTTATAAATTGTCGTTCCAATCACTGGTGTCCCGGCCTACACGTCGGGTGATTGATAAGAATTCATCAGAAGCTGTTAGTATCGATTGGACGAACACTTTGTCAGAACCTTCTGGCATCGCTGTCCGTTGGTCGCTACCATCTTGACGCTCTGCTCGTTCATAGTTAAATCATTCCTGCCGACACCGTTGAAACATAACATAGCTCCGCCCCAAATCTCAAACCAGCCTGCAGTTTGGCCGCCATTATTTTGGAAGTTACGTACCTAAGAATTCGAAAGTCATTGCTTTAGTACACGATCTGGGCGTTCTTAGGAGTCCGCTAGAGCTCCATCTAATCAGCTTTTTTGTCATTAAATGTTAATTGCTTGCATGTTTTATCATAAAATAAGGGAATGCGCAATTTCGTCCCTTTCGAATAACCATAACTACTTTGTATGTGTTGTTTTTATTATGTATATATATATATATATATGAATCGTAGTTTAAATATTTTTGAAATGCACTTGTAACAAATTACTGGTTTATCAGTGGGTAAAATTTTATCAAGAATCAAAGTTTTTACATCAAATAAAACGTTTATTATCAATGAATTACTCGTATTTGTCTTTTTCAATATCACTTTGTAGAGAATATTTTTCTAAAATATAAAATCTGCACTCTAAGTAATTTAACAAATTGTTTTAAAGGAAATAAGGAAAATTTAATCATTTTAACATCTTTCCTAAATTAGAAATTTTGTTATTTCAGTTCTATTTCTCAAAGAATTTGGCATGCTGCTTCAAACGAATAGTCAAGATCATTGTTTATTTATTAATATTTTTTCTTTTATTCTGAAATAACTTCTTTGAATAGCGAAAATATATGTTTATAAATTTTATAATTTGAAATAATACTTGCGTAATGTTTGTTATTTCTGACTAAAAGTGGATTTTATTTAAAGTTGAAACACATAAGCTCATTTCTTTTTTTATAAAATATTTTTTTCCAATGGGGCAGTATTTTAGCAACTCAGCCTTTGCAAACACGGTAAGTCCCCAAATATGAGAGCCATTTCATGGTGGCTCCATCTAGTGGCTGCTGCGCGTTCAAATCTGGAAGCTCGATTTAATCATATTTACAAAATATAAAATTACTATTAGATATATACTAATGTCATTCACATATATTTAATTAGTCAATTAAATGAAAATAATTAATAGAACGATCACTTGACTTTTCAGAGATTTAGAAATATTTATCATTTAATAATATTAGTAGAAAATATTCAAAAGAAAACGATGGAATTAAAATATATAGAAAATGCTTTGATAATTCAACAAATTTGAATAGTTAGAAAGTTTCATAGTCGTTGAATGTAAATTTTGTAACATACAAATTTTTTAAAAAAATTAGCTTGCTTGTCAAAATTTGCTTTTGAAAATTTCCCATTTATTTACATTTAATTGCCGAAGACTCTTAAATTAGTAATTTGTAAAATTTAGATATTTTGCATTAATGTGGGTCATGGGAATATGTCTCAAACAGTTGGGCGCGTCCCCTAGGAGGCCTTATAACTGTTTGAGGGGTGCGCGAGCATATTGAAAAGTCAAAAACAAAAGATTATTTAGAAATTTTAATTTAAAGTAAACAAAATACACATTCTGACACAATAAAAAATAAATTAACATTTACACTGATAGTATAAACTTACAGAAGTATCAGTACTGCACAATGTATTTTATAATTAATTTAACAGTACTAAGTTAAGAACAAATTTAATAATTACCAGTGATCCCATGAGCTTTTCACATATAAAATTAAGAATTATATTGATAATTTTTGTACGGTTTATATATATATATAAATAATCCCTTCTCAGTTGATTAAAAGTTATGCGATTCGCTCCCAATACCTCCGTTTTTCACATAGGTACACGTATGTGTTGTATTGGGGGGGGGGGAGTAAAATGAATAAATAAGCAAAAACCTCTGATATAAGGAAATCTTTCGCAAGCACTGTCAAGGCCTTTTTATAGAATTCAAAAGCCTACGGAATAATTTTATGCATAGCAGTGCACAGACTTCAGAAAGACGTACATACACATCCGGGATATTTAACGCGCCGGTTGAGCGAGACGTATATATACGCTGGTGGCACTTAAGAGGTTTAAGTCGTATAGTTCCTTTAGCGTCAAAGTATAGTATTATTGAATTCAATGCATTGTTATTTGTATGAAGAAGGGGGGGGGTATGAAAAATTATTATTGAATATTAAGTCGCAAATATTGAAAGTTTGAGAAGCATTGGAATATGGAGGGAAAAAAGTATTGTTAATCGGAATCTACTTACACAGAAAATATGTCCTGTAACATGGAGATTTGGAGAAAAATCATTTCAAAATTTAGAATTGCCTCGAAGAGGCTGACTATTCAAAAATACGGAAAAAGGCAATTTTGATTAGAGTGTTTTATAGACTCAAAATAATCTTACTTTTCTGAAATATAAATAACCAAAAGCACCATCGAATCAGTCCGAGCCTAGATTTTTCAGGCTTTTGATTTATCGTACACTGTACTTTCGACAATAAGTTTTTTTTTAATTAATGTTTAAGAAGCTGTTAAATGTACCTGGTGTTTTTTTTCTTATTATTATATAGGAGAAGCCCTCTCATAGCAATAAATGATAAAAAGTTGTAAGATATATACCTGTTTTTCTTTAACAAAATTGCTTTAATTTTTTTTACCATAAAAAGTTCATAAACCTAAACTTCCTTCCCCTTGTTGAAATACGTTAACGTTTCTCAAATTGTGAGGCTCGTAATATATTTTATAATTAATTTATCAATGCTAGGCTAGGAACAAGTTTAATAATTACAAGTGACCCCATGGGCTTATCATATATAAAATTATATGCAAAAATTAAAACTCGATAAGTTCTACGGTTTATGAATATTATCTTAACTGCCGATTTAAAATTACGTGATTCGCTCCCCAATGCCTCCGTTTCCAATAGGGCCTATGTGATGTATAAAGGGGGAGAGAAGAGAATAAATAAAGAAATCCTCTAATATAAAGTATATCATTCACTAACACATAGTCTCTCTATCGAGTCCTTTTATTGCATTCCAAAGCCTTCGGAATAATTTTATGGATAGCAGTTCACAGAGAAGATCGTACTTCGGAAAGACGTATATATAAGTATGGGCATTTGACGCACTGGTTGAGAGAGGCTATATATATATACCAATGACACTTAAGGTTATAGGCGTATTTTAGCTTTAGCGTCAAATGTAGTATTATTGAATTCAGTACATTGTTATTTGTATGGAGGGGGCGATGAAAATTATGACTGAATATTGGTCACAAATATTGAAAGTTTGAGAAGCACTGCAGAACGTAACATGAAAATGAATTATTTAATTTTATTTTCCCCATTATCTATATATTAGGGAATATCTTTTCCGTATAGGTAGGTTTTGAAATTCTGAGAAAAAGTAAATTCGCTCCATTGTATTATGCAGGCTAATAAATTGTCGCAATAAATAAATACCCATACAATTAGGAGTCATTTAAGATTTTAATTAAATAAATAAAAAAACCAGCTTAAATTATAACATTTTTAATTACTTAGAAAACTCATTGCCAACTTTGTATACAAATCTTACATCACGAAAAGTGAAAGTAACCATTTAATCCCTTCACTTTACTTCTGCGGCCTACGCGATGTTTCAGCGTTTCCTTCGACTGGAAACGACCTCCAGAGAGTGGTAAGAATTTCTCAGATAATACCATAACAAACGCTCTTGTTCTTTCTTACCTTCGCTATTTATTGAAATTTTCTAAATAAGATAAGCTGTTTATGCGTCGGAAATTAAAGTTTGTTAAATATTTATGAGAGAGCTGAGAACCATCTATTTTAGACAAAAGTTCCCAAAAATGTTATTAGAGGGCAAAATTCATAAAAATGCCAAGATTCATTGCTGAGCAAACACTTTTAAACTATGTAAGGCTTTACTTCGCTGAAAGACTTTGTTTTAGTTTAGAAAAAAAACCGTTCCAATTTATATTGAAATTTGAGGAGAAATTCAGTGGTGAGGAAATTGTGCACGAGTTAACTTAGGTTCATTTATCGAAAAATAAAATTTTGTTTTCAATTAGGTATTTGCGAAAATATTTTTGGAGTTGTTAAAAGTTCGAAACTGAATTTCACTGTCAGCTTCAAAGACATATTTGTACGAATTAAAGTAACGAGTTTTCACAACATTTAAACAATTTGTGAAAGACAAATAAGAATATTCTTAATTGTATTTCACTAAAATAGGAATCTTAAGAAAGTGCACAAAATTAATAAATTCTTATTTGCTCTTGAATACTTAGCGTTAGAACAAAACCCATTTAATGAAAACGAAACGAATGTTTTGTAATAATATTCGGGGCAGCTTAAAATTCTGTTTGTTATTTCTCTAAATAAGGAGTGAAACTTAATATACTTCAAGAATTGAATTTTGAATTTGGTAGCATTCAAATCGAAATATTTTTTTTGTACAATTGTGGATAAATATGCTCTTTATACTTTCACAAAAATATATTTAATAATTTCCTATTTAAGCTTTTTTTGCCGAGGGATTTAAAACTTTGATGGACTTGATCCCTCAAAGACTTTACATGATAGTTAATTTTTTTTCCAGTTTTACCGCCTAAACACAAAATGTAATTTTAACTACAATTTTATATCTTCAAAAAATTTAACATTGGCACTTTTCAAAATAAAACATTATCCTATTATTCTAACCAATCACAGAATTCATAAATGGAAATAATATGATCCTAAAAGCTATGATGGTTGATGAAGCTATAAAAAGATGAGATCTCTGGAACGAACGAAGATTTTTTTTTTGTTATGTCCTATGTTAGTGTGCGTGTGTTAATGTGTTTCATTTCGTCGCTTTATGTGTTTTAATTAAATAAGATAAAGATTTTCCTCGCGTCCTTTCAACGATTGCAGGATAAGATTATCCCAGTTACATGCTTTAATTCCGTTAAATCATCATATGTACCTTTTTTTGTGTTCGCACATATTTTTTTATAGATATATATATTTTTTGAAGTTACTCCTTCTTTTAAGAATATGTATTTTTCATAATTTTTTATATATTATTTCTTTTGATACAGGTGAAAAGGGTGACAGGGGTGACAGAGGACCTGAAGGTGTGGGTATTGAGGGACCAATGGGTCTTCGCGGTTTACCAGGTAATTGCTCTTTTATGATGTACACATTTGAAACAATGAACTATTTAGAATTTGTTGCGTTATTGAAAACGAAATTAAATTTACGCACAAAAACCACAATCGAGTTAAACTATTTTTGGTGAGAAAAGATAAAGTAATAATTTTAAAATAAATTTTGAATTGAATTGTTACTTGTAGCAATTGAAAACAAAAAGAAACGGTATTGTATTTAATGAGGAATAAACAATGGATTAATGCTATTAAATTCAAGAAGTAAAAGAGAACAGAAAAATTATTAATTTATTACCAATTACATCTTTTAAAGCATCGTTCTAAAAATAAAAGACTAAATACTTCAAAAAAAATAAGAAAAGAAATTGAATTGTTTGTTATTTTACTTAGTGCAGAATTTAGATTTTTCCCGAACAGAGTTTTAAAAATTCCTACTTTCATACTTATTTAACTTTTCTAATTCACTGGCTTTTGATTAATTGCCCAGATAACCGAACTTTTCTGTCAACCAATCAAATTGCTCTCTTTCACTATATCTGAACTTAGATTTTTGTCAGAAAATTTTCTTCCTTGTTACATCGGACTTCTTTGCTACAGCCGGATTAGCTAGGTACAATTTTTCATAAAATTCAACATTTTCTCTTTCACAATAAATATTTTTACTTATACTGGGCAGCGGTAGATTTATTAAAATCACACTCAAAACACGATAGTAAATTAGAGCCCAACAGAGTTATGTGCTCCGTTAAGTATTCTCAACGTCTGATTCATTGCGCTTGAGCCACAACTAACAAAACTTGAAACTTCTACTTCCTTGCTACATTCTTCTATATTCTGATGATACTTTCAGTTAAAGCTTTCTCTAGTGTCTCACGAAAAAGAAATGTTTTTCACATCTTTAATTGCAGGTCCACCCGGACCACCTGGGGTCGGTCAACCCGGTAGACCAGGAGAGAGGGGACCAGTTGGAAAACAAGGAATAGCAGGAATGAGAGGACCACCAGGACCACAGGGTCCAGCTGGTTACTGTGAACTGTGCAGCTATCAAGGCTGACATAATGAATGTTTTACATGCAAGAGGACGCATCACAGGAGAAAGGACCTACTAGCTAGACGAGCAGTAAAATAATTATTACTGAACAAATACGATGTTTTATACGTTTCTATTCATGAAGTACAATGCATATACAGCGTAACAATGAATAATGCTTATAGAACAACTGGAAAAAACAGTGTTTAATCAGATGCCACTAAAAAGTGCTACTTTGAAGAAATGGAAAATAAAATTTAGCTCTAATAGCTTTGATAAATGAACTATTGAAATAAAGGCTATTTTTTATAATTATATATGAGCTATTTAACTTAAATAAGTGACAAGCAGATAAAGAATATTAATATCTTTGAAGAAACTTTAAAAAAATGATGTGAATGAAGTTTTTTGTTATAAATACTAAATTTATTTGAGAGAAATAATTTTATTTATAAATATTATTTAAATCAGTTTTAAGTAATTTTCAAACTTTGATGAGCGTTGGGCCAATGCTTTAACTGATGGTTTGTAAAAATAATTAATCTGAGCGGTATTTAAATACAGTAATTCGGGGATCAATTTTAAAATCTAAAATATTTGCTGATTTAATTTTTTATTTAACTGGTTTTTAAAAATGTCGTCAATGAAGATATTTTGACACATATAAAGAAATCTATTCATTGTTTTTCAGATGAATGTGTTTAATTTATTATGTTTCCGTAAATTTTTGTTTTTACGCATGTATTGCAATTGATTTTGGTAGTTTTAAATCTTTAGAGAAAGATAAAAGCAACCTAGGAAACATCCATTAAAAATTCAGATCAAAGTAAATTATTTTTATTAGAATAAGGTTTTTTTTTTTTTGTCCATTTTATTTCCTTAATTTTGTTTTTATAAACTCATCTTAATGTTTTTGCAATTAGTTTTGCTGTCAAGGGATGAAATATCTAGCCCCATCAATTTATATTTTATTAAATCATTCTTTGATAATTAAATCAAAAAATTGAGTATTCCCCCTTCTGAAATGAACTTTACTTGCACATGTATAAATATCTAATATATACAAATAAAAGACGTCAATTATGGGAACAATGCAAATAGTGCATTTTGAATTTCAATATATTTATAAATTTAAAATGAATTGTGAAATATATTAAAGTTAAATATTCAGAAAGATTCAAAACAATATCAATAAAAATTTATTAATAATTTCATTCTTTTTCTCATTATAATATTTTCAAATAAAAAAGACTTAAAATTGTTGGAAAGGAAAAAAATTAATTTAAAAATTCCATACATTAAATACTGAACCTTATAGTCTTAATGCAACTCATATTAATATACATATATTAAATAATAGATTATTTTATTGCAGACAACTTATTTAAGACTAAAGGTGACTAATCTAAATTTCGACAAGTGACAATTCATTACATTTTATATTTGACATTTTGCAAATTTTTAACAATTTAATAAACAAATCAGTTTATTTTAATAGCACAATTTAATTAAACAATGACATAGGCTAATTTATAAATCATTTAGTGAATCACGAATCACTCGTAAGCAAACATAACTTACATTAAAATTCCAGTGCTAGCAATAAGTTCTTCTCTACATCCAACTTGATCCATTTAACAATTGATTAGTCATGCGTTAGATTACTAAATGAATAGTGTAGGGAACGTAGTATTCATCATTATGATTTCATCAGCGTTATTCCATTTTGGTTAATGAAATGAGTACGTTTTACATTAATGAACTAAGTTAAATTTTCGCGTATGAATACATAATTTAAAATATGGGAATTCTGATAAACATTGGGGATAAATTCTAATAAATTAATGCATTTATTCTGTTAAAAGATATGGCTCCATTGTTGTGGAAAATGAATGTGTCCCTTTGCTTCTACGTTATCTCATCTCGTGTATTTTAAATTGTGTGTCTATTAGCATTACGCAAATCTGTTTGTATGCATAACAGTGTATTTATCTCAAACTAAACACTGCCAACTGTTTTGTATAACTCATGTTGTTTTGTAAACTATATCTATATTTTGCAATGTGTTTTTCGTTCTTATTTTATTTCTTCTGTTATTAATTGTTTGAACAACATTTAATCCGGTAGTAAGATACATAATTTAAGTGAGATACGTTAAAAAATTTTTTTTATAAAATTATTCAAAAATGTGTCGCACAAATGTTTGAATTAAGAAACATTCTCATTTTAATGTGTCTTTCAAAGTAAATTGGAACTTATTAACTAAATATTTTCGTATATTCGCTCTATAACACCTTTTGTGATGTAATTGTAAAATATAATGTACATGTTATATTTTAATACTACAAATGTATTTCACATTATGTATATATCCTTTTATAACTGTATTTCTATCTGATGTATTACATATTTTTTCTCTGATAGCCTTTTATAAATAAAAAGCTTATGTTTCTAAAAAAAATCGCATTTCTTTAAGTCAATTTTTTAAAGATACTTTTACGAAGGATATTGAATACGGAGATTTCGTTTCAAACGCCCATTTTGAAACAAATTCTTTTTAGTAGGTATTCAGAAATGGCTTAGAATATCAATAAAAACTTCAGTCTAATACAGTTTAAAAATCTAATCTAGTTCTAAACTTCAGTCTAAGAAAGTTTATTTCTCAGATAATTTTACTGAAATCATAAATGCCTTTTATACGTCTGCTTTCCCTTGCAATTTAAAAACACTATATACTATTAACACGCGCGCACGTACATCATGTTACATATTTTTACAAACAATTTCGTATTTGATCTCTAATTATATCTACAACAGCTTATATATCACTTAATTTATGCTTGAATAGAAAAACATGCAGAATTTCATCTTAAAATTTAAATTCCATATAAGGTAAGAGATTTGGAGATTAAATACTTGAGTGATTTAAACTAAGGGATACAGCCTTTTTTTATTAAAATCAATAACTTAAAAAAACAAAGAAATACATTTTTGATTATTTTCAAAGAAAGTTTTACTGTTTTACATTGTCTATTTTGGCTGATGAAATTTTGTATATTATTCTCGAATCGTAAGAAAAAATCAGATCTCAGAACAGAATTCCTGTGCTCACAGTTCAATTAGATAGCATGAACGAAACCATCCTGTGTATGAAGAAATAACCTAGAATGCATTTCAAACGATTTTGCTACAGTCCCGAAATTTTAGGGTTCAACTCACCCCTTGACAGTTCCTCTGCATCCAATTAGAAGACTTTCACATCATGAACTAGCCAGTGATTGAGGTACATCCAAAAAGATTTCTGATTTTAGGGCGGAAGGCATTCAGCGTATATACGTAAAGAAAACGTTTTTGTCCATTTCCAAACGTCTGTGTATGTTTGCTCTACAATTCACCCTTGTCATGAATTGTAGAGCATCTAGTGAAATG